>JABRWK010000428.1:0-24793 GCA_013372445.1 Hypothenemus hampei | reverse complement strand
ATTATCATTACTATTGGCAAACACAATCTTAATGACTTCAATAACATTTTCTAAAGGATGCTAGAAAAATTACATAATTAGAGACTTCAACATTCATTTGAAATACAGTGTGTTCACGGATAGACCAAACTATATTTGTTAATTTTATTATTTCGCATTTTAAAAAAAAATTATTCTTTATAGTATTGCTTACTTTATTCAATGATTCAGTCATTATTTATTTAATAAAATAACTATAACGTAATTAGAACCGGGACGCTATAACATAAATAACATTTTTATTAAGTCGTTACCATAGTTATTTTTTAAAATTTTTTATCATTATTGGTCCGAAAATTAGTGATTTCAAATAGTTTTATTGATTTTGATCATTCATTGTGACTTATGAGATTATATTTGTTAATTAGTTTAAGCAGAGTAAATAGAATAAATAATTGAAGAACAATAATATTTTGAACAAACGCATTTTAATAAAAATCAGAAATATGAAATAAAAAACCAGAAAATAAAAATGAAATCAGACAACGCTGTCTGTCAAACACCTATCAAAGCACTGAAAATGTCAAAATTATGCCATTATGCCACTTTATGCCTGAATATGCCCAACCAATCAAAACCATTAAAAATATGCCAAATGGCAGAATTATGCCGAAATTGGAAACTCTGCTGAATACATAAACTGAATACACAAGTTCATTCATCAACTTTTTTAATAAAATAACTATTAAATAGGTGTAATTAAAGTATAATAAGTAAACTATGTATAATAGGTATATGTACAATAAACAATTTATATGATGCTAATTCTAGGTGGCCATGGAAATTAATATGCTGCTTCTTATTTGCACGTTGATTGCAAATGCTATTCAAATAGTGCCATCCATATCCTATAGCGTCTTGGTACTCGAGCTAGAGACTGAATAACTTTGAAACTAGCAACGTACTCTACAGTAGGAGGCGATATTAGAAGCTGTGATTGAACTCGAAGTTGTTGCAGCATCGACTTGGAAGTAGGGACCTCGAAAACGTGTAACGAGTATTAGACGATGAAGGGAATCATCTTTCCCACTACTTCACTTACTCTACGCTGGCTTATACGTCGGCTTATATGTTATATGTCGTTGCCCTAACGGAATACTGCCATTGGATCCCAGTTTCAATGGGCGAGTTGTTTGGACTGATGAAACCATTTTTCGAGACTTAACGTTATTACGCAATGAAAAATTCGCATTTAGTCTTCCTATAGTATCACCAAAAAGAATTTTCCATAAACTTGTGGGCTGTCGTCGATTGGTTGGCCCGATGGAATTGCTCGCTTGGCGGCGGAAATTCTTCGGGAAATTTTAGATGATCTTCCTTTGGCAGAAATTCGAAATATGTGTCAAATGGGCGTTTGTGTCTGGTTGGATCAAGAATATGGGAAAAGTGGTCTTCATAGTTCACAGTTGAACTAGATCTCCTGATTTGACTTTGGTATATGGAACTCCAGTTTTGAATTTAAAAGATCTTCTCAACCATATTCAAACTGCGGTTCAAACCATAAGATAGGCCTAGAGAAAAAAAACTTTAAAAATTGCTCAAAATTGCGACCTTTTGCAGTTAAACAAGCATGCGTTCTCCTTAGTACATTCTCTTGGACTCTATCTAACATGTCGGGTGTTATGGTTTGAGCTGCAGCTTGAATGCGGTCGAGAAGATCTTGTCGATTCAAAACTGGAGTTCGATATACCAAATTTTTCAAAGGCCCCACATGAAAAAATCGAGAGGGGTCAAATCGAGAGGTCCAGGAGGCTAATTATGAGGACCACCTCTACCGATCCAATTATTCCCATATTCATTTAACCAAACACGAACGTCACGTGCAAAATGGGCGGGAGCACCGTTCATTTGAAACCACATATTCCGAATTTCTGCCAAGGGTAAATCATCTAAAATTCTTGCAATTCGTTTTGCAAAAAATGCAGAAAGTTGCGCCGTTAAGACGAGCGGGCAATTCGATCGGCCCAATTAATCGACGACCAAATATTCCAGCCCACAAGTTTACGGAAAATTGATCTTGGTGATCCTAATGGAAGACTACATGTGGATTTTCCATTGCATAATAATGCCAATTTGTAGTATTAAAGCAACCATCTCTAGAAAAATTGACTTCATCAGTCCAAAGAATTCACCGAGTGAAAGTGGGATCTTGTGTGGTTCTATTTATGGCCCACTGGCAATATTCCGTTTTTGCAACGACATCCAACGGCCGTTTCTGGTAGTGGTAAGGATGGTAGCCCTCGTCGTCTAACAATCCGTATTTTTCGAAGTTCCTACTTCCAATGCAATGCTGCGATAACTTGAAGTTGGATCATTTTCAACAGCCTCCAATATCGCCTCTTCCTGTACAGCGCGTTGCTGGTTGCGAGGGCGGCCACCGTCGACATTGTGAGCCGGTGGACAAAATTGTCCAGTTTCTCTAGCCCGAATACCAAGACGCTGTAGAACCTGACGATTTGGATGCCGGCGATTTGGCTAGCGCTCAGCGTACAAGCGCGCAGCAACATTTTCATTTCTATGACATTCCCCGAGAATTAGCATCATATCAAAGTATTCTGCATTAGTATACATTTTCTAGTCTAGAATTTTAAATAATGCAATTAATTTTATTTAATTAAAATTTCATGTACTTACGAAGTTATATTAATTTTTTGAATGGAAATTATCGAACTGATTTTCAAAAATTTGGCAGTTTAAAATTTAAACTTATTTTTTTAAATTAGAATTTGAAATAAAGCAATTAATTTCATTTCATTAAATTTTAAAATTTCAAATACTTAGTAAGGGAGGCCATAGGAATTTTTTGAAAATATGATAATTATGGTAGATTTTCAATCTAAATTCTTTTTTATTTGAAAAATTTGAGAGATTGAAATTTAAACCTGTCATTACCTTTTACCTAAGTAACGAAATAAATAAAATAAATAACGAAACATAAGATTAAAATGTAACGTTGCCGGCTCATATTTCATGGCAATATGATCAAAAACCATAAGCTGTTATTTTTGAAAATAACTGCAAAAACCAAACTTTTTTAGACTGTATAGTTTAATAGGCAATCCAGAATCAATATCCTATAATGATATCTATAAAATTTGTTTTAATTAATGCATGAGGGCCTTCTGAAGTTCTCATCTTTTAACAGTTATAACTCAGCTATTTTTTCGAAAAGATGTTTTCTACGATTTTTCCCACATTCAGGGGCTCCCCGCTGACAGCGTAGTGGAGCTCGTATTCGGAGGTTACGGGACACCTTATGTTGTTGCGACCTGAAATCATAACTTTAATTCATACACGATTACCACAATACAATTAACTAACTTACCTTTACTTGTCCTCGTGCTTTGCAGAATATGATTTCTTTCTCTACGTCTTGAGCAGCGGAGACTCTCAATTTTGTTTTTAATACTGCAATATCTTCATCACAAATTTCGCCAATTTCCCGCCAAGCAGCCTCTTTTTTAATAACATTATGATAAAAATTGTCACTTTTTTGCCATAAAATAGGTCGTTTTTCATACCCTTTTATAAAACTTAAAGCTTTTTCATTATCCCAACTCATTGTGTTTATTTATTTAAATAAATGATAGCTCACTGGACTTAATTATAAAAATAAATAGCGCAGAGGAGAAGTGAAACAGTTGAAATGTACAAATGCCGTCTACATTTAACCAAACTTTTCTTTGAAGTACCGACTTTCAACGGATCGGATTCGAACTGCTTCAGATCGTTCGTCGCACAACCGAACGCTGTTTGCCGCGCCTCGATAACACATCCACATACATATCGCACATGTATTCCAAAACCGTCACTATACGAAATTTTTTATAAATGTAATTTTTACATTAAAATGTCTCTAAATTGTGCCGGAAACACCAACAATATAACTTGACTACTTTACCAGCGGATTCTTATCTAAGTTAATCGTAATTTAATATATTGTCGTTGTTGCCGGCACAATTTTTGAACATTTTAATACAAAAAGTACATTTATGACAAATTTCGTATAATGACAGTTTTGGAATACATGTGCGATATGATCATACGTATTCGCTTTGCCTCGATCCCGTTCATGCTTCAGAAATTGTCTCGTTTTGTGCTTCTGAGAGCTACTTAATCTACCAATTAAAACAATCTTCAATGTTGTATAAGATGTGAATGCATATACATTCATAAAGATGAAGATAACATACACTTCATTTATCACAATAGGAATAGAGCAGTTACAAAGTAGTTACATTTAATACCTTCGTCTGTTACACTAGCGTGCAATGTCCGATCAATCAATTCAAGCTACATTTCGGGATTATCCGGAATGCACTGTGAAAGTTTTACGGTAGTACGATTCACTATTGGAGCAAGTGGGTCTTAATTGGTGACCATTTTTTACAAAATTTCAATACCCATAACCATAACGAAATTTGTGAATGCCACATTATGTAGGGGTCACCAATGGTAGATTTCTTAAACACCTACGTAAGATCATGACCAGAAAATTATTCTATTATTACAAAAGAAAATTGTATGCTAAAGACTAAACCCTACCCATCAGTGCCAAATTAATCACCCATATAAATATACATAGTGGAAAAAAAGTAGCGCATAACTAAATCTTAATTACCCTATATAAGAGAAAATGTTCTTAATAAAAGGTATTCCAATTATTGGCCATATTTTTATAAACCAGAAATAATTTGGTATTATTACGTTTAGTTGCTATGGAGACCAACATTATTTCAAATGTCAAACAGTATTTTTTATCACTCTCAGAACTTTTCTCTTTACAGTGCATTAAAATTTTATTATGATTGCAATAAAAATTTAAAATACATTAAATTAATTTTACTAATTAATAGCAATGAANATTTGTAATTTTATAAAATTATCTTGATCTTTAGTCTTTTGAATAATCTTTAACAGCCTCTTAATAAATTCTAAATTCAAAAAATAAGTTGTTATCAATTATTTTTATATAAGTTCATATAACGCTTTTTACATTTATACCGCTCTAGATGACGTTATGCGCGTGAACGAATGAATTTGAGACTTGCCAATGTCATATCTTTTATAATTGTGTCATATAGCCAAGTATTGTTTATAGTTACTATAAATAAAAAAAATCATTTCATTTGACGAAACAGAATCATATGTCAAAGATGTGTCACAATTTTTTGAGATCATTTCGTGCAATAAAAATTAAGTAATGAATGATCTTCGTTATAAAGGAAGGTTTATAACTAAAAAACAATATAATAAACGGCTGAAAATTGATCATGAAAAAAATATGAAAAATAGAAAAAAAATAAATGAAAATAGAGTATACAGACTGAGAATAATAGATGTTGAAGAACTCAGTCAAAATCTTATTTGTTCCGATTGTGGTGACGACTTATTATTTAAAAATTTTGAAGGAGAACAAAAGTAGTTTTGTGTCTTTCAACCATTGAAAGAGTTCTGTGAAAGTTGAATCAATTCCTACTATACTGACTTAAGTTACCAACCTCCTTAATACCGCATGTGGCATCGTTTAGTCTTTACCTTCTGATTCCGCTATTAAAACTTCGCAAAATGATTTTTCTTCTCTGAGACATAGAAAATTAAACGAAAATAGTAGACCTAAATTCAATGTTTTGTATCAAAAGTGGTAAGACTGAACAATCACGTATTTTACATCAAATATAAGGGTTTTTTGGGTCGCTGAATATGAATCCGTCATTAAACTTGATAAATTCATTATGGCCGCATTACATTGTAATTGAATAATAAAGTTAACCATTTGAAACTATCGTATTGAATTTATTAAGTTAAGATGGACTATGATAATTCAGCGACCCAAAAAAGTCTTATAAATATCTATATTTAATGTAAAATATCAGATATTTCAGTATTACCAGTTTTGGCACAAAAGGTTTATTTTAGGTGTGCCAGTTACGTATAATGTGCCCAGTCTTAGAAGAAATATCGTTTCGCGATTTTTTAAATGTGGAATCAGATGATAAAGGCAAGTACACAACAATATCATACAGGGTATTATGTAAAAAAATTTGCTGTCTGAGTTAAATAATAATAATATTTAATAATAATAATAATAATATTTAATAATAATAATAATAATATTTAATAATAATAATAATAATATTTAATAATAATAATAATAATATTTAATAATAATAATAATAATATTTAATAATTATAGTAGATAAGCCCAAATATGGATAAAAACGGCCTTTTTTGGACATTTAGGTTACGACATCTAAAAATCTTAACGTGCTAGGACAATTTTGATAACGGATTCGTGTTCAGCACACCAAAACCTTGGGGGACACCTAACCCGGAATTTGGTTATAAAAATGTGTGTAATAGCATTGTTACTCAATGTATACGGCGTTTTACTATTGATTAGGTTATTAGAGTTCTAATGGGATGTAATTTGTTAAACAATGGAAAAACATCATTTTGTAACTTTTTTATATTTCCATACCTGCTTATTAAAATTTCTCAGAAATTTCATCAAGTTATTAAGCAATATTATACGTAAATAACTAAAAATGATGTTTTATATAATTTAAGTCGAAGAACTATTCGGAGAATTAACACAATATTTTTTATTTATTTTAACGAACTGTTAGAAAAAAACTTACTCTATCAGATAGTGATGGAAAAAAATATTTTCATATTTGAAAATACAAAATTTGGCAATATAGCAGCCAAACGTAATAAGAAGAAATTATTCCATACCGATAGAAATGCGACGATTAATTTGCTGAACAACTTTCATTCAAAACATCTTTTCATATACCAAGGTAATTAAAGAGTTATATGTATTATGCATTTCTGTGTAGATGATTTCTTCTTTAAAGAGGTTTACTATCGAAAATTCAAAATAGATCTCAGAAGAAATATTTAAATTTATGATAGTTCGTAGAAAATAAATATAAATTTATTAGAAATCTCAATAGAACAATTTAAAACTTAATAAGACTTGCTATTTTCTTTAATTTGAAAAACGGTTTACAAATAAAAATCAAATAGCGTTTTAATTCAAACAACGGTTTCGTGCTGAAAACACGCCACAAATTATTTGCATTAAAAGTGAAAAAATTATCAGAGCAAGGACTAAATTAGTAAGTAACTAGAGCACTAAACCTAATTTGTTATTAAATTTTATTGATCGAATTCAGTGGATTCTTTAAAAGTTTGTCTCGTGAGAATAACACACTTGAATAATGCTTAGTAAATTTTTTTCAAGAAAAAAAGGAAAACAAAAAGCGAATTAATATCAGTGACATATCGATTCATTCCAATATTACCCATTCTTATTATGAAAACATCGAAAAGGAAAAAGAATTAAATAAATGAGCCAAACGCAGGATATCAGAGGTTCTAGAGAGACAAGGAAAACGACCGGTAGTGTGATAAATTCATTACATTGGTAAAGGCTTTATTTGTGCTTTTTTTAGGGGAACGAATTTCTGCTGTGGTTCTTGAGAGCGTGTGACACCACAAAGCCTACGTGAGATTACAAGAAAGCATTAAAGAAAGTATTAAAATGCAGTTCTAGAAAAGAACATTGAATAAAATATTAAAACGCAATTTTACAAAAGAACATTGAAAAAAATATTAAATGCAATTTTACATAAAAATCTTTTAATCTGAGTTAATAATTCGGCGTTCTGGTTCTCACGCTAAATAAAATAAAACCGTTATATCAAGTTAAATAACAATAAAGCATTTTTCTCATAGATTTTAACACTGACTTTGACCTTCATAATATAATAACATAACATCTTCGATTATCAGGTAAAGGTCGAACATCTAAAGAAAGTATAACGTTGCCATTAAAATTACTAATTTATCTATGTTCCTTTGTTAAATTACTATACTTGTTTTTATTACTTTTAACACTTTTTTGAGGTCTATAATACTTTTATGTTTTAATTTTTTTGGATTCGTTTTTGTCCTTCACAAATCATTGACAACAATACAAGTACACGAATAGTCCTCTATTCGATAAACGAAAGAGGAAGTATGTTACGGTTCTGAAAAACAAGAATTTCATGACTTTCTCTCACTCTTTCTCCGGCCGAGCACCTATTAAGAAAAAAGTTGTTGATCTACCGCACCTGTCCTAATGAGACAAGTCGGTTTGTAAATTCAAATGTAGAAAGGAAAATCGATCTGAAGGATGTATTTCGTTGGACATCAAAACGAACGAAACGGAACCGTAATAAGAAATTTAACTAATGAATTAATATTTGTTGTGCATTAAAATTATTGGTTTGAAAACAACATTGTCGAACAACATTCATTTTGCAAAATTTTTCTTTTTAAATTTTATTAAATTTTTGAATTCAATTTAATTTTTTTTATTTAATTTTATTAATTTCACCCGTCGAAATCATAATCATAGTGTTGTAATATTTAGATCACCCATTAAATGTGAGAGTTTATGGTTCACAAGACATTCTAAATATAAATCAAGGATAAATGTGCACAAGAATGTACAACCCAGTTATTTAAAAATTTCAGTAAAAGTGAAAATATCTCGTCTGTACCCATTGACTGTAAGAAGTAACAGGTTTCTTTCATTTTACTTGAACAGGAACTCAATCGTTTTCTCAAGAGAATATTAGCAATTTTCGTGTTAAAAATAAATGATAACCGGATTACTATCTAGTATACATATAAATAAGTTATTAAATAGCTTTTGGGGAGAAACACTTTAACGTAGGTAGCTAAAGAGAAATATTCAATACGCCATGCAATTTTGTAATAATCCGTTTTTAATACACTTTTTTACAATTACTTTACCTAATATAAATAAATTATAATATTTTATCGTACAATTCCTAAATCTCAGCTGCATAATTCAATTTAATTCGGTTTCCTTTCTGCCTAGTCCTTGCAATAGGACGTTGGCACTTTTTTTCCTTTCGCGGTATTTGCACTTAGCCAACAAATGGGCAACTAAATCGCGAAATTTGCAAAAAAAAACGAATATTAAAACTCACCGTGCTTTATTTCAATATGGTTTTCAGTAAATATTAATAATGCCTTTTTATAGACTGAAAAATTACAAAATTTATTAAGTGAGAAATTTATGAAAAATTGGTTAAAGATTTCAATTGGAATTATTTTATGTGTTGCATCTATACAGAAACATTAAATAAAATGTAAAAATATTTATTTAAAATACTTTAACTCGTTGCATAATGCTGTAACAAAATATCGTTTTGCAAGTTATGTGAAACTCCAATTTATTTGATTTTGAGATATGTGATTGTTGCAGAAAATTAGCGATATGTTAAATAACTGGTGCTTAAACTTATCATATTTGTTGATATTTTGCTAAAAAATCTGCTCTTTGGAAAAACGTCATGTTACACTATGTTCACTAGTAAATCATCTAAAAGACAGAAGACGGGACAGATACACACCGCAGAAAAATTATAGCATAACATCATTAATGGAATTTTGTTTTATAAAATTTGTAATGAACACTTACTATTTCTAATTCGTCAAATTAACCTGAGAAACACGGATTTGCCTAGGAACCCACGTCCATACGTAATTGCAAACAAAATAGTTTAAATGTGTAAAAGTACATTCTATGAAAATTTTTGTTTTAAAATTAAATTTTGTTCTATAGCCTCTACTAGGTATTACCATTTCCGACCCAGTTGCCATAAATGGCGTAGCTGAAAGGACAAACTCATTATCTAAACCCTGATAAATCTGTAAAACAACCAGAAAATTTTGCTATCGTAGGAGATAAAGATCCTATTATAATGCTTTTGGCTAGAATTATACGCCTCACAGTGCCTGATATAATGAATTATGTCTAATAGAAAGCTGCAATGGAAATCTAATTATCAGAAAATTGTAAAGTCTACGGAACATGTAATTTGCATTAAAGTTGTACGAATGACCCAAACAAAAGATAGTGAAAAACTAGAAAAGTAATAGTAAATATTTTTTTCTTAACACTTATTAAAAAATTAAAATAGAAGTGCAAAGGTAATTATGTATTTTTATATATAGGATTTTTTTAAAGTGCTCAATCGTAATTGAAATTTACGTTACACACAACGTGATAAATAGTACGAGTGGTTTACTTAAAAAGTGCGTCATTAACTCAATTTGTAATTTTTTATTGTTCGTTAAAATCATTCTATTTTTTGTCTTAGTATATCTACAATATTCTCAGAATGCTATAGAAAATCAACTGTTTAACACAGAATTACAAAATGCTTTTATGTTTTTGCCACGATTTTCACATGAATTTTAGACAAAATGAAATCAGAAAGCAATTAATAATATTTTAAATAATAAACATCTCTTTTTTAACTTAAGCGAAATTAAGCTATAAAAGAGGTTCTTGAGCTGCTTATTTGTATACTTGACAAAATAAAATGTAAACATCGGCTTACTTGTATAATTAACATTGAAAACGTTCTATACTTTAAGTCAAAAAGTACAATAATTTTAGACTAATATTCTACAATGCTAATTATTAGTATTGCAACTCTTGATTAGTAATATTTTTGAATAAGGGAACATAGGATACAATGGTACGTTTCGAAGATAATTCACTGCATCTTACACAATAAGTCTTACAATCAGAGGAAATACCAATTTTGAATGTTTTTTTTGAAACTTTATAAACAATATATAGTATTATATTTTACTTTTAATACTATATAGTATTAAAATTTTGTCATCGCTCGAAAAATATTTTTTTGGGAAGGTCTACGTTCGTCCAATGTGCCCTATAGGTGGAGTATATAGGACCGTGACGGGAACAGATTGGTACAGAAACTAAAAATTGAATATTTCTATAAATCAATACTTTAAAAAACGTATATTTAAGTAAGAGAAAGTGGGGTATATTAGTATAAGGAGCACATTAGAACTTATTTAATTTATGAAGTGAAAAATTGTTTATACAGTTTTATTGCCACATAGAGATTGGGATACTGTACATTGTGACTCGATTTTCATTCGGCTTCAGTGCTTGTTTGAATAATAAAATACAACTGTATACAAAAACCTGGAGGAAGTAAATTAAAAGAAAATTTGCTATATGGAAAAATATGATTTCAACTATAAAATAAGGTAAAGATGATAAATAAAAATATATAAACTTCCGTAAAAAAATTGCGAGTCAATAATTGAAAAAAAATTGAATTTTTCTTAGTTTCCAATTTCTAATAATTTAGTACAGTTTATGTCTTTTTTCAATGAAAGCAAATAATGCTTATCTGGTTTCCATTCCGATTGATTTAACACAAGGAAAAATAATGTTATTAATACCGAACGTATATTAAGCATAGCGTATAGAAGCGGGGATAAAATGCCTTTACCCTATGTTTCTTAAGTCGTTTCCTTTCTGTTAATGTAATATTTACGTAGTTTCTTCAGTCCTAGGTGATTTATCTGATTCATGTTGTTATCTCTTCGTTACAAGTGAATAGGGGACTTGGCCTGTTGCAAATTTTCATGTAAATTCCACTCCCACGGGTCATACGGTGAGGCATTATCGTTCCGATACTACCACATGTTCGACACTTGGGTAGTTGTAGATAGTAATTTAAAGATTGCCCTATTCCCTGAACTATAATAATATTGCTATTTTATTTAACTATAGTACTACAATGGGAATATCATGAATTAACTACACTTCGCCGCAAAATTATCGCATAGCTTGAAAATTCATTAAAATTTGACAATTAATTAATATCTTCTCAACCATTGGTCGAATTACAATGATTTTTTGGTCAATAATACTCCTGTTATGGGTGAATTGGATGTAGTGACAAGATGTCCAAAAAGTAAAATCTTTATATTGTACAGGGGGTATAAATGTCATGTTTTTTCATTAAAATTTGAAGTCTTCTATGAGCAATATCAGATGGCTCAACCATATAAAAACCATACAGTGATATTGCTTCATGTCTCTGGAGCATTTTGTTTTTTAATGGGTCATTTATCTTCAACCCTTCCAGAGAGATATATTCACTAAGCACATGGTAACCTGAGAATTAAAATACGAGGTTAATCTATTGTAGGTATAGCTTTTATATACCTCAGCCACTTGGTATTGCCCAAAGAAGACATTAAACTTTGACGAAAAAACATAGCACTGTTTGTACGCCCTGTACAGTATAAAGATTATATTTTTTAAACATCTTCTCGCTACAGGAAATTCACTTATAATATGGCTACGATTGGCAAAAAAATCAGTGTAATCCGACCAGTGGTTGAGATATTCATTACCAATATATAAAATGGAAGAAATGTTAAAAAATTGAATATCTTTGGAAAGATTCAAGATAAATGAACCATTAAGAAAACAAAATACACACAAGATATTAGGCTACATCACTGTATGGTTTTCATACGGTTGAGCCATCTGATATTGCTCATAGAAGACTTTAAAATTGGATGAAACAAACATGATACTATTTATACCCCCTGTACAACATGAAAATTTTACTTTTTGGACATCTCACTATAGCCAATTCACCCATAACAAGGCTATGATTGACCAAAAAGTCATTATAATCCGACTAGTGGTTGGGAAAGTGTAATGAACTTTCAAACCGTGTGATAATTTTGCGACGCAGTGTAATTCTACACTGTTGTAATTATTATATCAATATTGTGAAATCTAACATATAGTATACAGACTATACATAATAAGCACACTGTCACAACCCCACTATTTAGTATTCTGACCTCTAATTGGGCCGTGACTTATGATTTAAGACTAAACTGTTCTGAAAAACCATGATCCGCCTTGCCATTACGTATCCCTGTAGGTTGGACTAAGATTGGATGCACTATCCCGTTTGCGAGATGTGATCACAATAAAAGGGAATGTTATACCAAATTTGATTTAAGCAGTATATTGATTCTAGTACAGGTTAACTTTAACCTTAACCATAGATTCAATTGCTTGCAGTGGAAATTATATGTACACCTACGGTCGTGTTTACAACAACCCTTATCCTAAGCAAACTCATATTGAATTTTATATTGATATTTTAATATACAGAATTTAAATAAATGAGAGAGATTTTAGAGTATGATTGCTAAGGTTTTTCTTCCTCTACGGGACACGATATTTAAATTTTTAAAAGCGAGATGTTGTTGTTAAGTGTTTTGTTGTCCAATAAAAAAAAAACTGTTTAATTAATAATGTTTATTTCCACCCTCAGGAGAAAAAGGTGAGGAGACGACAAAACTTAAAATGTTAGTCAAATGAAATAATTATGAATAATGAGACAGAGTAGAGAGAAACAAAGTAATGAAGAATAAAACAAAAGGACAGTACATTAACATTAAATCGCGCTGCTGACTATTAATTGGAATTAATTGTTGCGTCTCTTGCCAGATTAAAATAAATGCTGCACATTTTCATTAATAAAACTATGGCTAGAAAAGACGATCCGGTTGTCTTTTGTTCAAGTTGATCAGAATTAAAATACTAACATAAGTTACTAAAACACTAAAACTGTCTTCAATCAGCACAGAAGACAAAAAATTAGTCCTTCAGTAGACGTTATGGGTACCGAAAAGTCTGGTATCGAAATAAACTTATCGCAAAAAACAACAATAATAAGGAGTTCGATGAGTTTAAGAATTAAATTTTTATTTTTTGAATATTTCAAAAATGTTTTGAAATACGAATTTGCGGCATGCCATGACAGGATAAATGCGCATTTTTTGGGAGTAGACGGAACATTTCCACTTATGCCAGTGTCGACATGCGATCATGAAATAACATATATTTGAGTAGTATAGATTCAAAAGAGGACAATTCACATTTTAATGAAAGAAAAAGGTGATAGTGACTTTAATTAATATGATTTTTTGAAATTATTATTATTTTATTATTATTTGATTGCCAAAGTTCTCTTTAAGATAAAAGAGTTTTGTAGTAAGTATAAGAAAAAAAATTATTTTTGAACTTGAACGATTGCTTGACCGATAAAATACTAAGAAGCCTTTTTTACTAACTATCGATTGAATATTAGAAAAATATATTTATATTAAAAAAAATCAGTTGCGTATCCTTTTCCATTGAATATACAATGTTGCATGGCTGTATGGTAAGTTGAAATATTCTATCTATTCCAAAAAAATGTACATTTATTCCAGTATAGTATGCTCAAAATTTTTTCAATATCTCAAAATATTTTTGAAATATTAAAAAAAAAATGAAAACTTAAATACTTCTTATTTTAGGAACGATGCGTTTTGAAATCTATGTTTGTATGAAATTTTTTCCACAAAAAAACCTCAGCAATCACTCCCTAAAATTTTTTGCACATATTTAAAAATACCCTGTATTTGTAATATTAAATTAATTAAAAGACATAAGCCCCTACTTTTTAAATTTGACTTAAAATATTTTATTTATGTCAGAGACAATTACAGAAATTAGCTATATCCGGGAAAATTCCGTTGGCGCATGTAATGACTTCAGCCGTTATAGTACTAAGAAATTATAAGTTACGTTAAGCAAAATGTATTTTACTTTCAATCTTCTCATAAAAGGCAGGTCAAGGTAAAGCACTGTTTGGTTTGAGATTACTCAGCCCTAATGGCCAGTTCCTGTTTTAAATCGAACCAAATAAAACTTCACCTGTTATAAAAATATTTAATATTGTTTTTTGGTTTGGTATAGCTTAAATTTATTGCGTTATAATTTACGTTGACGCAAAATAATCGTCAAAACAAAAGTTCTTGATTGTTATAACGTTTGCTGGCACTTCATGAGGCAATGGAATTATTAAGAAAATAGCAGATTTCTGTGATTGACATTGACATATACTAATATAAACTAACACTATTTATGTATATGTATACAGTACTGGCCACCGATATGTTCCCATGCCGTTTTAAATGTATTGAAAAGAGAACGTAATTTATAGAGTAAAGGTTGGAGAGAGAAAGAAATAACGACTTCGGGGGCAAGTGCTTTCCCCTTCCAGCTACTAGCCGAACCGAGCCGAAAGAAGTACAGCCGCTCGGCCGATAGGGGTTTATTATGACGGATTAATATTTTCGTGGGGTTTCGTTGGCCGTCAGGGATGTTCGACGATCTGACTCGGACTCGGATCGGAATGGAAGGGCAAAAGGCGAAGGTCGGGGAAAACAATATCCTTCTCTCTCTAACCTTTACCTTATAAATTACGTTCTCTTTTCAATGCATTAAAAACGGCATGGGAACATATCGGTGGCCAGTACTGTATATCGTTGAATAGGCATCATTTAAATATAACCTTAAAAATAGGATTTTTCTGTATATGGACGTTTTAATATACAGAGTGTCTCAACTTTTAAACGACAAACTTTAACCACAGTTTCTACATCGAAAAATAATCATAGTTTGCTATATAAGTTATATTCCAAAAATGCTTCGTTAAAGAAATACAGGATCTTAAAGTTTTGTTAAAAAAATAGAAATTAATTAATTTCTCCTAAGCCGCTTGATATATTTTATTGACATTTTGTAGGCGTTGTCCACATCAAACAACTAATGTTTTGTGATAAAAATGTAATTTTTAGTCTCAACAGTGGCGTGCGTATGGAGGCAACTTCGAATAGTCTTTCAGAAAAAACACGTACGGCACTAGTTTTTTCTTAAAGTAAAAATTATTTTCGGAATCTCCGTTCAATTTAGAAGAGAAAAATCTTCTTGACTTTTTTTTCTCCGACATATCATTTTCCAAAATTTAAATAAAAAATTAAATTAATTAGTTTTAATCAAAAAATACAAAAAATTCAAAATATCATTTATTTTATTATAAAATTAAAAAAAAAATGTTCAAAAAGGGTGCGGTTCTTTAATTTATAATAAAATAAATGATATTTTGAATTTTTTGTCTTTTTTTATTAAAATTGAGGCGGTAGCTGGAAAAAGGGCGTTCGGGCTCGGACGCCCTTTTTTCGGAGATCGCTTTTTTCAATTCTTTATTTATTTTTTTTCTATTTGAATACATATTGCAACAAAACTGAATCAACATTTATTGGAAAGTCGTCATTTAAATACTTGTAGAATTTGTTGAAAAATTTGAGCCTCGTTTTCTCAAAACTGAGTTTCCGAGCGAACGCCCTTTTTCCAGCTACCGCCTCAATTGTTGTATTGTTCCCCATGTAAAATATCATGCATGCAAACAGTTTTTATTTTTTTACCGGAAATTGATATGACGGAGGAAAAAAAGTCAAGAAGATTTTTCTCTTCTAAATTGAACGGGGATTCTGAAAATAATTTTTACTTTGAGAAAAACCAGTGCCATACGTTTTTTTTTCTTAAAAAATATTCAAAGTTGCCTCCATACGCACGCCACTGTTGAGACTAAAAATTAAATTTTTATCACAAAACATTAGCTGTTTGATGTAAACAACGCCTACAAAATTTCAATAAAATATTTTAAGCGTTTTAGGAGAAATTAATAAATTTCTATTTTTTTAACAAAACTTTAAGACCCTGTATTTCTTTAATGAAGCATTTTTGGAATATAACTTATATAGCAAACTATAATTATTTGTCGATGTAGAAACTGTGGTTAAAGTTAGTCGACAAAAAGTTGAGACACCCTGTATCTACCTTTCATTGTTAAAGTTATACAGGTATCAAAAATCTCCTAATATGACGATGAGTTGGAAGAAGTTCAATTACATAATACACTCTTTGAAAGGCGATCATATTCAACACCTATGTTATAAAAAAATTCTTGTTAAAATTAACTTTTAGTTTCGAGTGAGTTATTTGAATATTCTATAGAAAAGGTCATGGTTAATCGTAAGATGAAATTAACTTAAAAAAGTTCTCAAAACGTAATGTTTAAACCGATTACAATAACAAATTTATTTAGAACAGACCACAGAACGTTGAACAAAAAGAAGCTGTACGTACAAAACCGGTCGACCTTCACGTACGCCTTCCACCAATTATTGCTATTATTCATATTTAGTGAAAGTTTGGGCGTTTCACTTACACCTGAAAAAATCAACGGCCCCGTTGTCGTTTGTGATTCAATTTAATTAGTTTGTTTATTACTGCCAGAAATGCACTCTAAAACAGAGAAAAAATCACATGCTACGGTTTAATATACCTAACATGAAATTGTTTATTAGTAATGGAAAATAGGTTATTTTTAAACAAAGTCAAATTATAAATATGCTATTATTAAGTAAGTCAGATGTCTAAAATGTTCTTCTTTAATTGTAAAAAATCGGACTGAAAGTCAAGATTTCTAGGGGAAAACAAAAATAAATATACATATATTGAAACTAAATTCAAAATGGTTCTATTTATGTTGATATCGTGGATTTGGGCAGCAAGTGCAAATCCTGCTTCTCTGTTTAATTACAATAATTGTTACACCGTTCGGATGTGATTATTATTATCATCAATTACTTACAGTCAAGATAGATTGCTATAATCCCGGACGCAAGTTTTTTACAATTCTAATTAATTAAAATATAACATTGTTGTCCATCAAAGGGCACCTTTTGATATTTGTTATCTGATAAAATTTTATTTAAATTTTTGAATTTTGAACTTTTTTTAAATAATTTAAACATGTGAACTATAAGGAATTCATTCTATTTATATGAAAACTAATTTTAGACATACTTGTGAATTGATTCTTACTCTAATACCTTTCTCCATACTCGCCTATATCTGTCTGACCCCGTGAGTAAAACACGCAATTCTTCTAAAAACCGTACTTTGTTCCAGGTCTTATGATTCTTTAATACTATAGCCATTAGAATTTAAAAATATAGCACATTCTCTTTAAACGGGACAAGTAAATATAAGACGAGCGTCCGGATTAGCGATTTGTTCTAATTATCGGATACAGGAGTAATCATCAAAGTTCAATATAGAATTTTTAAACTAAATAAAATTAATAATACGAAACGTTCTGTAGACGTTTATTAAATATTAAATTTCTTTTAATAAAGGAATAAAAACAAATCCGTAAGTAAGTACATATGTATAAGTACAAATGGTAGGAATTGGTCTGTTGTAACAGAGAAAATCTATTTCCCGATTAGATAGAGCAAAATCGACTGAGATATCATGAGCTCGATTTTTGAGAAATGTTTAATGGTAAAAACCGCCTGACGATATCTTTACCGGCAATCGAGATATAGGGCGTTTTTCAGTTTTCGGCCATTTTGAAAATTGCCCATAACTTTTTCATTTTAAAGAATATTTCAATTCTATAAACATATTATTAAGGCATTTTTTTAAGTGCAATCCAGTGGCGTACTCACATTTTTCCTATAGTTGTCCATTTCATCAGAAATACGTGAAAAATTTTTTTTAATGAAAGTTGGTTATGACCTTAAAATAATGCCCGTGTTTAGCTCCTTCCAATGATATAAAATTTTAGCTACCTATTTCCAAAAATGGCGAAAATATCAGATATTTTTTATTTAAATCGAAGCAGGCCTTGAATTTTTATTGATTTTTTAATTCAATTATTTATTGTTATAATTTAATATTATAGGAATATTTACACATTATCCACATCCCTACAAAGGTAAGTAACAACTATTAAATAACTTTATATTTTTGTTTTTTTATTTACACATTCATTTGATTGTGGTTAATTGTAGCTCTAAATAACAGTTTCGGTTGTTACTTACCTTTGTAGGGATGTATATAAATATTCCTATAATATTAAATTATAACAATAAATAATTGAGTTAAAAAATCAACAAAAACTCTAGACTTGCTTCGATTTAAATAAAAAACATCTAATATTTTCGCCATTTTTGGAAAAAGCTACCCACAATTTTATATCATTGGAAAGGGCTAACACGAGCATTATTTTAAGCTCATAGCCAACTATGATTTCCATTAAAAAAAAAATTCATGTATTTCTGATGAAATGGGCAACTATAGGAAAAATCCAAGTACGCCAATGGATTGCACTTAAAAAAGTTTAATAATTTGTTCATAGAATTGAAATATTCTTTAAAGTGAAAAAGTTATGGGCAATTTTCAAAATAGTCGAAAATTAAAAAACGGCCTATATCTCGGTTGCCGGTGAAGATATCGTCAGGCGGTTTTTACCATTAAACATTTCTCAAAAAATCGAGCCCATGGCATCTAATTGTAAGTCGATTTTACTCTATCTAATCCGGAAATAGGTTTTTTTCTACTAAAACAGACCAATTTCGACTACTCTGTACATGGCACTCAGCGTGTAAAGTTAAATATGATGTTGATCTCAATGACTGAAACTTTCGATATTTTTAAAACTATGAAAATTTCAAAACGACTACTTCGCCTACACAATACTCAGTATGCGCGGCCAAGGATATATTATACATAGATAGCTATCCGCAATCACCATCATATTCTACATATACAGAGTGATTCAGCTAAAGTAACCTATTAGATTTATTATTTATTATTATTATTATATCGGATCGATTATTATTTCGGAAACCACGGAAAAAAAAGTGAAAACATTACATAAATCTTTATCAATCTGATCTACCTTTAATAAGCAATTTATTGACATTTGGAATTATGCAATTTCGAAGGCATATTTTGAGGGTTGTGAAAGATTTTTTTTCTGGTTCAATAAAAGGTAGCCATAAGGTCCTTTTGGAACCCTAGAAGACCGATTCCGAAACTCACAGTGGTTAACACGTAGCACTGATTTCCGTGGAAGCTTGCATCTGTTAAAATTTTCGAATTTTTAGAAATAATTGGGAAATGAGAAATTTTAGACAAAATACACTTAACATAAAGTAGCCTTTCAATTTGACGACGAATCCAAAATGCCATTAAAAATGGGGGTCCATTTAAAACAAGGAAATTGACAGCTACTTCCAACAAAACCGGAAGTGCCACAAAGTTGAAAATATTTGCCAAAGGTAGATCAAATCGATACAGATTTATGTGATTTTTTTCACATTTTTATTTTCCATAGTTTCCGAAATAATCTAATAGGCAATTTTTGCTGAATCGCCCTGTATATGTATTGTTTGTTGTACATACCTATACATAGATATAGATAAATAGATTTTTTTCTACGATTTTTCTAACGCTCAGTGAACCTCCCCTGACACCCCAGTGGGGCCATTTTCCGTAATTTTTGGGACAACCTGTATAATGAAATTAAAAAAAATTACCAGTCTGTGAAACCACGTATGACCAACTAACCAAGAGACCAACTAACCTTTGAAGGGTTAAATAAGTTCATGCAAGACTTGCTCATCACAAATAAGACTGCTAAGTTGGCTAGTGAACGTCCCGATTAAAGAAGTATGTCAGAGAGCGGCTAATGACTTTGGGAATTAAGCGTCCAGATTACTAGATATTCGGATTAGACTATCTCTCGATTAAAGAGGTTGTATTATACATATTAACTTAAAACTAAAAAATTTCGAACTGACATAGCTCTTTCAAAGTGACCTTAATTTCTTACTCTTCTGTGTACTTTTATAGTAAACTTTTCACATGCATCATTTTAATTTTTATTACCATATTACCTTTTTATTGAGATTATACCTTTCATTTGGAATTTTTAACACCAAAAACATATTTTGTCGATAACTTACGATTCGGACATTCGAGACAATTAGTCACATATAATAAAGTAATAACACCTTTCTCTTTAAAAACGCTCTTAATTTTTTAAGGCATCAGATTGGCAAAATTTTGCTATCCGGCGTTTTAAAGATTATCCCAAATTTCCTGTAATTTGGTCTCTTAATAACCAAACATTTTATTTTGAATGTCCATTAGATTTTCTATATTTCCTTGAACTGTGTCTACATGTTTAAGTGCGAACACCTAGTTTCCTAGTTCCTAGAAACTATGTTCATTATGTGTTGTGTATGTGATACATGTTCATTCAGGATAGTGCTGATTTTGTGTTACGGAACGCCCATAAATTCAACTGAAATATGAATTCACAATTAGGGTGCTATTTTATCTTAGTCGAAATTAGGACTTTCGTTAATCTGGCTATATTGTTTACATTAACTGTTCATTCAATAAACCACAAAATTCCACATCTTTTTGATGTTATAATAAGAAACATCGGTATAAAAATATGGGAATATATTAATCTCATGTTTTTATATCGAAACTTCATGATATGTATGTTACCGCTAATATGCGAAATCAGTTAATATGCGAAATAACTGAACGTTTTTAAGAATTATTGGTAATTCCTAAAATTCTTAGGAAATATCGATATTAACTAAGCAAATCAGGAATTATGCATAATAGCTGAACGTTTCAGTTAATATCCGAAATATTCTTTTAACACATTGATCGCCATACGGTTTAAGATACATTTTGGCTAAAGGGCCAAGAGGTAGCAGCGAGTTAAGTAAAAAATGTCCTCCTAGGCCATGAATACCATCAATTAATATACTATAAATAGCTACTGTTGACCCATCAAATTTTCAAAAAAAAAATACATAAATACCTTCTTTGTACTTCTTCTATACATAATATAATTTTGCATTGAATATAAAATTTTAAAAAAATTTTAACACATTGACATGTTGCATGCCATTTGGGGGTCATCTCGATCTATTTATAAAGACACAAAGGAATTACCCATAATTCCTAAAACGTTCAGTTATTTCGCATATTAGCGGTAACATATACAATACATTTTAAGCAAATAATTTTAAATGCTTGCGATTTAATCAAACGATTCTTTTATGGTTGCCATCGAAATTATTTTAGCTAAAAATAATAGTTTTTCTTATTTAATTCGTAATCACAAATAGGTGTATATTATTTTGTAAAAATTGTATTATTGCCTACGATTTTCTAATTAGCGCGCCAGAACTTTCAAATGAAAAACAACAAGAACCACGAGTAATAATCAAATAAATGTGTGCTTAAATCCAACACTAAAGTAATGTAACATTACTTCAGTGTTGGATTTAACTGATGAACTGATGAATGATAATACAATTAACTAGTGAACACTGAATTGGAGACGATCTCTACAAACAAAAAGAACACAACACGAGTAATAATCATTTAATTTTTAATTCATTTTGAACAACAATAAATGACATTATTGTTTTAAAATAATATCCTACTCGACTTTGACTAAATGTATTCTGAAGGACCAATTGCGACTCCTCTCTTACACACGTGTCTAGGTATGTTTCTAATAGTGATATGAATGTTCCGTTTAAAATAGATAATTGTTTCAGGATTATTTTTGTAAAAAAATGAATTTCATAATTTAAGCAACAGTTTCCTAATCGTGTTATTTCCAAAAATGCTAATATTAACTGGTTACCAAGATCATGTGACCTTACGCATGTGGACTTTTTCTTATGGGGATGTGTGAAATCTTTGGTTTACATAATTTACAAAAATGAACCACAAATAATTCCCGACCTTAAACGGAACATTCAGCTCACTATTAGAAATATACCGAAAAACGTGTGTGCTATGTATCCACAATAATATCTGTATCATGTGGGGACACATATCTATGTAGCTGATAATAAAATTTATCTCTTTTCTCTATTGATCAAAACCTCGTTTTCAATTAAAACAAATATTGGTAATAAACATTAAATCAAATTTTGTTTTTATCGGTTTTTATTCCACATAATTTAATAAAATACAATAATTGTATTAATTATTAATGGGTAACCTATTTTTCAAACAACTGTAATCGACCAAAATTGTTTAAGATCCACATAAACATACATACTTGTTAGGGTTATTATTTATCATATTCGATTCTACGAAATAATGAAAATCACAACTATCATTTCTATCTTTGCTTGTTTAAAAATGCTTTCTATTTGTACATTTATTTATCACCGTTATTAGAAAACAATCATTATTTACTTGTCATTTCTGTATGATCCGAAGTAACAACGCTACACAGAAACCTTTTCAAGGACTGGGGACAAAAACAAAATTAAATAAAGATTATTGCAATTTTTATCATCAACTGCATATCATTTACCACTTAGATCCTCTATGCTATCTTGCTGTTTCTACTTTTCAGTTAACACTACCAGATTTTATTTAGCGTTCCCAGATGGTGAATCTTCATTGCATATTTTAAACAGTGATACAGGATAACAGTAACAAACTAAATAACTAATATAAGGTGTGTCTATCAAAAGAACTTTCTATCCTTGTGAAATCTCTATTTTTTTAAGTTTTTTTTTTGTTAGATAGATATTCAAAATGAATATTACTGAAAAAATGAATAATTTTGAAACGGCAGATCGCAGAAAAAATTTTGTTAGAAAGTTTTCGGATGCAGTATTGTTATATGACTATGATATAAATCTGCACGAAAGGAACAATTTAATAAAATTGCAATCCCTGGTACATAATCAACTATCCTTGCCAAGATATACAAATCTGTTTAAATACTCCTGGTTCAAAAGTGGATATATTGAAGAAAGGCCTCTTGAATTTGAAAACCCAGTAGAATACAGCTTTCATACTGTTTCTACAAAATGTGATTTATGTGATGAAGTTGCAATATTTAAATGTGGTTGGTGTAAAACGAACTTATGTTTTAAGCACTTTTTCGATGAGTATCATTATTGTAAAACCTATAACCCGTAAATAAGTGTATAATGTACCTTTGCTTGTATATTTATCACATATAATATAATTATTGTAAATTGTAATTGATATCGTCATACCCATAAGAAGTCATCTCTTTCCTAATATCTTTTACAAATTTATTTCCGTTTCAAAATTATAAGTGACCGAACATTGCGCGCCCGCTTTAATTTAAACTGCTATAACTTTTGTTAGAAATATGACATTGAATTTTGGTTTGTACAGGGTGTTCCGTTAACAGAGGTCATCGGCCCTATCTTGAAAACTGTTGCAGATAGAGCGCTGAAAAAAATTATATAATAAAATTTGCAAAGAGAAAATGCTGGAAATTCTAATTTTCTCTTGGCCAATTTTATTATATAATTTTTTTTCAGCGTCCTATCTGCAACAGTTTTCAAGATAGGACCGATGACCTCTGTTAACGGAACACCCTGTACAATTGTTTTGAGTAATCTATTGTCTATAATACAAAAAAAATGAAAAAAAATAAAAAAAACCAAAAAAAATATTTTTTTTTAAAAACGTCGAAAGTAGCACACTCGGAGCGAGTTGCTTACCCCAATTCGCTCCACAGATCCCGAAAGACAGTTAAGTATTGAAAAAAAACAAAAAAAAAAATGAAAAGAAAATAGAATTAAAAAAACGAAAAAAGAATATTTATTCTAGACCTAGACAGGTCGACGGAGAATTGAATGACGATCATTTTGCTTTTTTTCCCGTTGCTCTAGCTCATCTGAATCAAAAGTTATCGCCAAAAAAACGAAAAATTGGGGAAATTTTGGGGGTGGGTTTCACCCCTTAAACCTTGATGACTGCCGCTAAAAAAAAATACGTGTCCTTTATTTTGGTCTAAAGTACTTGTGTGCACAATTTCATTAAAATGGGGTGGGGGGGGGGGGTACACCTCAAGAGGTTCCCTTGTGAGTGGGTAACTTTACTCTTCGGCTATTCATTGCCAATTTTTTTGTTTTCATGGCCTAATTCGTTTTTCTCTATCAAATAGTTCAATTCATTAATGTTTGTTGATAACCAATCTAAATTAAGGCAATGTTTTTACACAAAACGCTAAGTTTAATAACAGAACTGATCTTGAAAAAATGGCACTTCTTGAATTCTAGAGCAGTGCAATTCGGTTCA
>JABRWK010000427.1:11971-25189 GCA_013372445.1 Hypothenemus hampei | reverse complement strand
GGGACAGCAAAATGTGCGGGAGCGCCATCGTGCAAAAAGAACATGTTTAATCGTTGCTCTAAAGGAACGTCTTCCAAAAGATTAGGCAAATCATGTTGTAAAAAGTGTAAATATTGCTCCCCGCCTAATCTACAAATTAAAGTTACCAATGTAAGTGTAAAGAAGTGGAAAGAATTAATGTACTTATGTAATTACCTATTAGGTAAAAAAAATGGTTCCATTAATTGGTCTGCAATAATGCCAACCCACACATTAAGGCAGAAACGGAACTGCTGTCGACTTTGGATTATCGCATGAGGATTTTCATCAGACCACTGATGATTATTATGAAAATTTATTATGCCAGTTCACGCAAATCCTGCCTCATCCGTTGCTAAAATGTTGCTCGCGAAATAGGGATTTGCAGCTAGTTTTCTCAAAAACCATCTACAAAAAGTTACTCTACTGGGATAGTCTGCTGGAGCAAGGGCTTGAACCCTTTGAATATGGTAAGGGTATAGAAGTTGTGAACGCAGCGTCAGCCATACTATTTGGGGACTAACACGTTCCATTAAAGCTATTCTACGAACTGATGTACCTGGATCGTTTTCTACCCTATGCAGAATCCTTTCTTCAACACCTGGCGTTCGAACGGTACGATTGCGTCCTCGATCATGTGCCCGAATATCGACAGATCCATTTTCTCGTAGTCGCTGATAAAGTCTGGGAAACATCCGATGAGATGGAGTTCTATGGTTTGGATACTGTTCCGAATACAAACGACGCGCTCGTAGGCTATTTCCGTTGGCCCTACCATACATAAAAATCATATCTGCCATTTCGATACTCGTATACCCGCGGTTATCCATTTTTAAAAAACACAAAGTTTAGCACAGAGTACAATTGAAACAACCAACTGCTGATGTACGATTTACAATGAAGAAGTATCGAAATTCATAAAAAAAAAACCAAACAATCCATAGATAAATACTTGTGAATGTATCGTTATTATTGAGTTCACTTACTGTAGAAAAACTCTGAAGACATTCTTTTATTTGTTGTTGTTGGTTTACCATGCATTAAATTTTTAAACTCAATTATTTCAAAAACGGTGCCCTTTAGCGACTTAAACAAAGAGTACCTTTCTTAAGTAAAAAAGGCTAAATTTTCATAATCTTCCGTTAAATTTGACGCATCTGTACAAATAAAGGGGTTATGTGGAAAATAACCCCCAACCCTTAGAAAAACTACCCCTTCCGATGAATTAACGCCTTTTTCAATGTCACCACTGACTTTGCCATAAAAAAATATGTATGTACGTAATTTTTTCTATTGTCATACTTTCTTCGGTATGTCTCAAAACCAATAAAAATCAATAGTTTTGTCCTATTTCAAAGGGCTGTACATCCCTTACAAGGCATTTTAGGACATATGTTTATAGGAACTTTTTTTCTTATTTTAAGCAGTACTATCACCCCCTAAATTTTTTTACACCCTGTAGAACTCAGCTTTTGTACACTTATTACTATTAATATTTGCTACGTTTTTAGCACGAAATCAAAAAAATTTTTCTCACATGCTATTCACATTTTTTTGACATCCTGTATTTCGAAAACGGTTCATTTGCGGACCCATGTTTATTAAAACTTTTTTACTTGTTTTCGTTCCACTATATGCCCCTTAAATATTTAAACGTTTTTTTAACACCCTGTATATTCACAAACTAAATAGTATGAAATATCAAACTATTTACTTTGCGAACATATTCGTCATACTCAGTTAAAAGGTTAAAAGTATAGTAATTCTTAAATGTAGGTCACAAAGTGTGTTACAACATACGTAATATAAATGCTAGTGTGTTCCAAGCCTTACTCAACTTGGATGTCAATAGTTTTTTATTTTTCGGCTAAGTCCTTTATAAGGAAGTATGTATTTTATTACTCCGTACCCGTCAAATCAATTTATTGCCCCGGAAATTAAAAAATTGTTATTTTTGATTAACTGCTAAATGGACACTACGTAATTAAAAAAAAGTCAATATTTTATAAAACGGGCCACAAAATTTTCATCTCATCCTCGTGAAAGAGATCGGAAATGGAAGGTTCAATGAAGCTTTGAACCAATCGGTTCAGTTTAAAGAAGAATAGAAGTTGATATAAGCATTATGAAGTTCTACCAATTTTTTTAACAGAGTCACACCTTCACTAATTTATAAAAAAAACATCGTTACTAGTGACAAATCCTATTCGACAGAATTCCATTTCTGTGAAATTTATCTAACAAACAATTCTTAAATTAAATATTAAAAGCATGTATGACTGATCTCTCCTGAAAATCTTCAATATTATTTACAGGGTGATCCACCATCGATAGTACCTTAATAGGCCAGTCTCGTTAAAAATATTTTTTGGTCTTGACAGACTGAACTTTTATCTTTAATTGTTATATTTCTAAATATTCAAAATGACATATCTATTTGTTTTGTTTTTTGTTTTTACTTGGATTAAACGCAAAAGGTATTACATTGATGCTTTGCATTCCACAATGAGTACAAATTCCAAGTAAACCGCATGGTATCAATACTTCAATTCATCAATGGCGTTTTCCGCCGGACGTAAAACTTACATAATGGTGAGGCATTACTTAATATGTTAAACGTTTATGGAAAACAGATCTTAGCTAAGCTGGTCTTTTCCATGCATCGAAATTATTTTGAATGTTATACTTTGTCGCTTGTATTGAAAAGTGGCTGTAATTTTATTTTATTATTTTAAATCGACGTTATATCGTAGAAGGTATACACAAATTAGTTATATTATTTTATAGTTGAGAATAATAAATAATGCAATAGAAATATTGTAACCCGTTTAAATTCGGTTAAAAGTGGTTTATACTCAACTTGAACGTGAAGAAAGTCCCGGAACTCAATAACTTACCGCGTATAAATTTTTGGGTCAGCGTGACCTCACCTAACCAGTAATATATCGAAAATTGGACCTTACTAATTACTGGTTAAATGGGATCAGACGGAAGACAACGGAAACTTTTAAAAGATAATATTCCAGGAGTTTTCGAAGTGCTTCTAGAATAATCAAGGGGCTAAAAAATTATTAGTCAACTTAATGCAACATCATTTCTACAAAATATTTTACTCTTAATCAAGAAATGATGCTAGAAAAAAATTAGACGTTAAATTCTCCGTCTTCAATCTCAGATGCAATATGTATTCCTATATCTCAATCTTAAGATTTTAGACAAAAGCAATTTTTGTTGGAAACTTGTTTTCCAAAAATTAATCTCAATGCTTTTTAAATATCACGACGTGGTATTATGGCAGAAAAATAAAATGTTAAAAGAATCGTGCCTTTATTTCTGAAACCTAAAAATTAAGATATAGAAATATTACATTTTATTATGATTTTTCATTTGAAAGCAATTTTAATGCGTTTTGAGACTTTTCAACAAAATCCAGGAAGTTCTTTTTAAAAAAGCAAATTTCGTCCATTATGAGAGAAATTAACAGGGGTCTACGTTGTACAATACCTTTGAACATGTTCGGATTCATTAAGTCTGTTGTCAAAATTTCGCTTTGTTTATAGAAACATTTACAGGGTGCCACAAATTCGTGATTATGTGATTATGTATGGAGATATTAGAAATGGTAAGTAGTACGAAATCGATTAAATAGAGGCAAAGTTGCGCATTTTAATGTTCAACAATAATCTACCGATCAATTAGAATTTTTTTATATTTTTGAAGATATCTAATAAAACCTGAAAATTTGAATTTTGGTTTTTCACAAAAAAACTGGTAAATCACAGAATAAAGATATTAAAACTTAGAGTACTTTCATTTCTGACTTTCTATTGGTGTGATCGGTTTTTTTTATTCGGCGATTAGTTTTTGAAATACTAAAATTATGGTACGACAATTGGAATAAACTTGAAATTTCCTTTCCAATAATGTTTCATGTTCTAATATTTCAATGCATTTTACATGAATAAAAGTAAAAAAATGTTTCACATTTAACTAAACTCAGCATTATGATTCTTTAGTTAAATCAACAACGTCACATTGTATACTGTTAATTTATTAATTACGTCGTTTTTTAACTTTATGAAAAAATAAATTTCTCAAATTAGAAAAAGTGTGATTAATTAAATTATTTGAATTTTGTCAAAGAAACATCTTTCGTACACAAAAAAAAATATCTTCAATCTGTTATTGTGGTTGTCTTTTCACGGGACTCTGAACTTATTTAGAGAAGATTTATTAGTTACTTATTTTAGAATATTAGCTAAAAATTCGATAGAATTCTGTTTGTTAAGCAAGCTCCACAAAACATATGATACTTAAGTTACACAAAAAATTAATACCGTAGTTAATTTAGAAAGCTATTGTTTTTTGCACTATTAATTATTCTTTAGCGAGTAATCCAATCAGTCTATGACACCAAGTAATTAGCCGCAAAAGTTAATTCTCCAACTTTAAATAAAATTAAATATTGAAGAATATTGAAGACAGAAAGCTAACCACTCTACAAAATTATTTTGCATCCAGATGATACTGAATGCGTGCGTAGTTACTTTTTGTAACTGGATATTAGAACAGAAAACAAAATAATAATTTTACAAATAACGTAACTGAGAGCGATAAATGTAAATTTACGAATTGCAGTATTTTCAACAGAAGAAATGAACAGTTATGCCCGTATGCACAAAAGTCGATTTAACGATTCGTCAACTAACGAATAATTAAAATTGACAATTTGTTAAATTTAGTTTGGCATGCACAAAATGATTTTTTGAACATTTACGTTACATTAACAAAACTTAACGATTTGTTTGTGCATACGGGCATTATGGTTTAAAAAAAATTAAAAAAGTTATAGAAATTCTTCCGCAAAGTAAATTTGGATTAAATGTTTAGGTAGGATTATGTGACAATCAAATAAAGTCCCCTTTTTTCTATGAAGATAATTTAAATTTGCAATTTTTAAATAGTCTTTTTCAAGATTACTCAATGGAGGTTCCACCAAACATCCATACATATGAGATCTTTGGACATAACGGAAGAGATATTGCTAGTTTTTTAAATACACAATTTCCTAACCAATGGATCGCGATTTGAAGTGGGATCTGGTGGCCATCGTGGTCTCCCAATTTGAACTTTAGATTGTTTTCTTTGAAAATAATAGGCCAAAAAACACCTGTTAATTCTCAAGGAGAACAGAATTCGAATTATAATTGCTTTAAGAAAAATCATCGTAGGTTAATTAACAAAGCAATGAGAAAAAAAATAGCAAAGCACACAAGCACCTTAAGGAAAATGGACACCTCTCTGAGCAATTGCTACTTTAAATTTAAAATTATTTTTACCGACAATATTATTTTCTTTTATGGAAAGTTGATTTTGTTTCGTAAACTAATTACAATGATTCACAAAAAATCACGATGTTAATTGTGAATCGCTAGCTAGTTCATCTGGGAACACTTTCTTTCTTCTTTCTTTTTCTTTGTAAATGTGGCTCTATGTACTTATTCGATAATATTTTTTTTTAGTTCATTTTTTAAAATATGTACATGGTCAATAGTTGAAATTGTTAGTTTTTAGAAAAAATGTCTGCGACAAAAAAAAGACAGCCCACCCCAATATTTGTCAGTACATTAAAATTTTTTGTTTTTATATTAATAACTTTTTTTACCTAATTTGAAATGAATCTTGTTAATTATTTGCCAGTAAATTCTTCCCTCAATAAAAATACATAGTAGTAAACTTTAATTTTGAAGTGGAACAGAAAGATAGCACCCTGATATTGATAATTTAGAAATATACTTTAATTTTTTCCCAGACCTTATGTTTTGTTACCAAGAATATAGTCGGTCACACCAATAGGCAACTGAACAAAAAGTACCTTAATTCAAATATTCCGTTTTTCCAGTACCTTCTTAAAATATACGGATTTCTTTAAATTTCTCATTAGATTATTGTTGACCATTAGCTTTGTCTTCATTTAAACGACTCCGTATCTCTTACCGTTTTCAAGGTTTCCACGCTTAGACACAAATTTGCAGCATCCTCTATACAGCTGTATTCTAAATAATTTAGATATATGGAGCATTTAGATAAGTTACCAAATTTTAAGGGCAATCCTATGAGCCGTTTTATTTAAACGTCTAAAGGAGTCATCGACCATGAATAGCTCTGTATAATATTTCCACACAGTCTTAAAGTGTTAAAAAAACCTCTATTCTCCTTAATATAGATCTATGTAATTGGTATGACGCTAAAGATTCAATATTAAAACAGTCGATTATATTTACCTGATATGTCGAGAAAATTTTTCCATGTTCCGTATTGGAAATGTTCAATTTCTTGTCTTTCAAAATACTGATATATGTAGCCAAATGCAATGTGTTCTTAGTATCGGCGACGAGAAATGGATGCAAATAATCTTTCAGTTTTGAACAAGCCAAACTGTATCTGCAACTTATGTCCTCCAGCAATTTGGAGAGAAGGGTCAACTGTCTCTCGCAATCCACAGGCTTAATAAATACATGGTTGGGTATTGCCTCGGGTAAGACCACCACGTGACCAAAAAAATACCCTAGAGGAATCCGACATCTTGTTGTCGACATCCCGTAACGACCCAATAATGTAATCTGAAAATAAAATAAAGATACCCATTAGGGTTAAAGAATATCCAAATTAAGTAGATAGCCGGCAATAAAATATTCTATGCCAGTATTAGTGAAACTGAATAGTAAAATGCCATACGTAGGTAGAAACCATGGAGATATGAACTGAATGATGAAGATGATGAATAGTTAGAAGTAACATTTATTAAAAATCTGAATAGGTATTTAAGAAGTTAAATGTGTTTTACAGAAGCATAATTTAGTCATTTTCTTTAGTCTAACAATTACTTACTTTCATATATTTACATAATGGTGGCGGTTGTAAATCAGTCAAAATCAAATTCTTGGTGCCAATATCGTTAACGGTGGCCAAACGAGTGGCATCTAATTCCTCACCGAGTAGCCATACGTCGATGGTGAGCATCACCAAATCGGGACAATATGGAATTAATACATCCGTTAAGGAAATGGATTCGCCAAAATCGAGAATCACGTGCCGCCTTGCGCCGGAATGCATTCGTTCTACTACGATGACCTGCTTGGCAGGTGCCATTAGGAGTTGTTGCCAAGGCAAGTCACTGATATTGTTATTGCTTGTATTAGGTTGCGGAGACTGATGTACAATTGGATTAGGAGGAATCACTGAACTGCTCGGAAGATGATTCTGTGGCTGAATGGGATTGGTTTTGGAGCTGTTCACTAAATCTACTAAATCCTTATAGACCACTTCTATATATTCAAAAAAAAAAGTGTAATTAGTTTTGTAGAATTTTTTTATTTATATTTCAAAATCTGGGTTATGTTTTATATTAAAAAAAAACAGTAATAAGATGTGTTAAAAGGAAGGAATTAAAGTGGGAACACAATTCTCTGATGCGACGTGATGTGTCGTATTGACTGTAATGGCGCCGTAAACACATTTTTATGATGTGTTGCAACTAATCGTCAGTAAGCTTCCTTAATTATATATTTTGAACAAGAACATGATAATGCAGGTCCTGTGCTACGATTAAATTCCGTTTGAAAGGTACGTACTTAATTAAAATTATTACAACCTGTTAAGTCTCTAGAAAAAGAAAAAATCTGGAAACAGCCACGTAGTAAGCTAAAGCCACTAAGGTCACCGTTAAATTATGACATGCATTTACTTTTATATAAACGGTTCATAAGCTGAGTTCGGTATGCGATTCTATGCCTCCCTATACGACGAAAATCTGGACAGAGAAGGTTTACATCAAATAATATCATATCACATTGCGTCACATAACATACTATGTGCATGCAGTTTGCATACGTATGAAAATGTGTTAAATCTACCGTCTGAACCATACAACGTTACGTTACATCATAACACATTTCGTCGCATCAGAGAAATATGTTGGCGCCTTTATTAAAATGAAAGATGAAGCTAGTACATTGAAAGTTAAATTAATCACTTATCAACCAATACTTCCTTACCCATTTTCTGCTCCAAAGAGTGTCCCTGTTCACCAAGTAACATATTAATAGCGAATTTATCCTTATCAACGATATCGTTCAGTTGATTAGTATATGCGGTGAAACTGCTTTCTACACATTTTTGAATGAACTGCTGCAAATCTTCCTTTTTCGATGTAGTCAACGTATACGAGGCAAACGGCGCCATATTATTTAAGGAAGTTTGTTGAACAGTATTTGAGGAGGAATTTGTCGAATCCGCTATTTCTAATCTGGTACCTTCGCTCGCATTTATGCAAGTGAAATGTAACGGTTCTGTCTCGATCAGGCCTTTGATCAATTTCGGAAAGGCGGCATTCCTGTACTTCAATTTATTATCCGATGATACGTCTCGAGCATACGAAGCTATAATAAAATACATTTAAATGTAGTTAAGTCATTTTATTGGAATACTGCAATTTAAATTATTCTTTAAAATGTATACGTACGATCTTTATTGGATGTTTGCTGATATAATTCCGGACCTGCAGTGACTCCTGCGGAAGCATCTTCGGAAGGGGCAACATTAACTGAAAAATAATTGAACGGTGAAGGTAAGGTTGTTGAACTTGAGCCTTGGGCAAATGAAGGGGGTTCGATGTCAAACAGTTCGGGTTCAGTTGGTGACCCGTAAAGCCCGTAACGGCTCCGTAACAATAAATGGTATGGATTTGATCTACCTATTAAATCATCTGAAATCTGAAAAACAGATGAAAAGGTTTCATAGGAAAAGTAAAGTTAGTTATATCTTAATAAATCTTACTTTTTTAAGCAATCTAATACATTTTCTTAAAACGATTGATTCAGTATTCTTATCTACAACCCTAAGCAATAAAGCTAAAATCCAATACAATCCAGCGGCAGATTTCACTTCCTTAAGGTTATCAAATATGTCTAATAATCCTTTCAAAATTATTCCATTATAAATTTCGCTGGTCTGCTCATTAATGTTTTTCGCACCTCTAAAAAAATGAGGAATCAGATCTAATCTCTAATGATTAAATAATAAATTTACCGTATACATGTTATAATGAAACTCATACATTTGTGTGCAATATTCCGGCTTGCATGTAACAAGCAATTCTGAAGAAATAGAGTAAGATTATCTTCATATATATTAGAAATAATGAAGTCCAGTTGATCTCCGGGCGATTCTCCATTACTGCATCGAGCTGGAGTTAATCGAATGGCAGAGACCCAATTTAAAATATCCAAAACATGTTGTCGACTCTCTTCATTGTCGCTAAATGTAGCGGTTTTAATTAAAGATTTCACAAAAACATTTGAATTAAGCATCAGATTTCTTAAAGTTTTTTCATGAGGGATAGGAGGGATGGCCGAAGGAGTATAAATAGCGATGCTCAACTCATGGATGCAATCGCAGCCTAGGTATTGTTCGCTTTTTCGGGGTGGCAAGCCCAACTTGTCAATAGAGATTATGCTCGTTTTACTGTCAGATTGTTTCGTTATTTTCTCGTCTTTGTCATAGACTGCACGAACATGCAATAACAGATTTCTCACCTTCAAATTAAAAAAAGTAGTTAGAACAGTATGTCTCAAATACACAATGTACAATGGTTAATGAAGTGTATCAACCTGAGATGAAATTTTTAATAAACCTATCGAGTAAAGTATAATTAATTATTGCTGCATTAATATTACCGCTAGTAACGTTATAATAATGTATAACTAGTGGTCTGTAACGCAACATATTGTTATGTCGTGGTCTTATTGTGTAATTCGTCATTTAATGAAAAACTTGTCATTACATGTAACGCCGATATTTATTGAAATTTTTTTTCTTGCATAATATAACTAAGTTTTTCATGAAACGACTAAAAAATTTTGGCATTGCATGCATTTTTTGGTTATACACAACGTGACTCTTTTTGAGATTTGACTCATTATGAAGTATTGAATATTACTTATAGACATCTTGTGCGTTTTTGAACTGTCAATTTTTGATGAGTTTTAAGGGAATAGAATTTAACAAGTTATCAAATTGACGATTAATACTTTTATGGAAATTAGATCAAAGAATGTTGCGAATTTGTAAAACAAAGAACAAAAAATGCAACGAAATGAATAAATATTTTGAATAAAATAAAAAACGTGAAACATTAAATAATAAATCTATAATATAAAAATAATTTATTAATTATTTAGAGAGTTTATTTATTAATGCATAGACCACTTTTATCTTTTAGCATCTTGAATTACATTACAGTTTTACTTTTACACAAAGACACCTCTTAATTTTGATTTCACTAGTATTTTAGCTGCTGTTTTATTTTTTAGAGAATTTTGTGGAATGATTCGTATCTCCATCCTTTATTACTGAAAGTATTAGAGAATAATGAGATACATTGACACACACAAAACAGAGATGTACAACATAATAATGAGAGGACAAAATAATGAGTATCATTCAACAAAATTCTCTAAAAAATAAAACAGCAGCTAAAATACTAGTGAAATCAAAATTCAGAGGTGTCTTTGTGTAAAAGCAAAACTGCAATGTAATTCAAGATGCCATAAAAGTGGTCCATCCATTAATAAATAAACTCTTTAAATAATTAATAAATTATTTGTATATTATGTACAGATTTATTATTTGATATTTCACGTTTTTTATTTTATTCAAAATATTTGTTCATTTCGTTGTATTTTTTTCTTGTTTTACAAATTCGCAACATTCTTTGTTCTAATTTCCATAAAAGTATTAATCATCAATTTGATAACTTGTTTAGTCCTATTCCCTTAAAACTCACTCAAAAATTGACAGTTCAAAAACGCACACAAAAAAAAAAGTTTCAAAAAAGGTCACATTGTATATAACCAAAAAATGCATGAAAAACCTAGTTATATTATGCAAGAAAAAAAATCACTAAATGCCAGCGTTACATATAATGACTAAGTTTTTCATTAAATGACGAATTACACGATAAAACCACGACAGTTATATTAGTTTAATATATAAATGTAAAAACAGTTTAAAAACTAATACCTAGAATGGACATCATAAAAACGAACTCACCTTCGTTTTAAACATTCGAGGACTAGTCAAAGTAACTGTACCACTTTGTTGAGTCAAATCCAAAAAGTGAGAGATGTTCGCTGGGCCAGCTAAAATATCCGCATTATGAGCGCGCAAATATTCTTCGGAAACAACCGGATTTTCCACACGTCCAAGCATATCGATGATGACAGTCTCATCGACAGAAAACTTCACATCCTTGCCGTGTCCAAATCCACTTTTTGTCTGTCTGAGTAAGGAAACTTCGACACAAGGTCTTGAACATCCATTCTGAAGAGTAAAATGTACGTCGACGTGTCCCAGAACGACAGCATTCGGCAACGTTATTTCAAATATGTGCTCTTCCCATGTGGTAGTATCCGTTTGTAATCGCCAAGTCTTCGTAAAAGCTTCGGTATTAAGTGTGGAAGAATTACGTCTTTGTCTCATGGACTGTTGGAATTCGCTCCAACATGGTGGCACTACAACGTTGTATAAGTATCTAATGAAAATAAACAATGTATTAGGTAGCTATGAGCATGAGTGATAGCTTTAACTTGTGAAACAAAAGATTTCCCAAATGGTGCTTTTTAAAAATGTTCCCAGACACCAATGTTTTAGAATTTTTTTGACATTCGCTTTATATATAGAAAATAATAATAAAAGGAAGTTTCGGCGAAGTTGACCTCGCGCACGGTACGTGAATAAACAAAAGATATCAATATATTAATATGATACACGTATCGTCTGGGAGCACACTAACGTACCAGGAAATTCAAAAAACATCCATACCTTACTGGAACAAAAAACATAAGTTTCTGTAAAGCTCTCAAATCTTGTAGCGAAATAACTTCGACTGGTTTCTTAAAGCACTTTACTATTTCCAGTTTTTCTAATGATTTCATTGAACTGTCAACATTTAGACCAAATAAATCGTCCTCGTCATGATCATCAACCGATTCATTGTCACCGTCATTTAAAGCGAAAAAGTGTAGAGATCCTTCGATCGTTGAAGTACATAATCGCTCCAAACCTATCACAAATAAAATATTACAAAAGATTTTATAATGATAAATACGTACTGTTGCAATACGCGGCTGACACGAATTTTTTTCCTTCAATTTTTGCACAACAAATCGTTTCCATTGAAAACAAATCTACAATTCTCACAACTCCATCTGCACATACTAAAACAACCTGACCCTCCACGCTTTGGCTTGTTTTTCCCAAAGGAGATTTAAATTTATCCGAAGCGGGTAGCAAGTTAATTTCAAGAGGTTTTTCATTATTTGGCAATGCTTTTAAGTTAACAATATCCTCTTTGATTTTCACCATTTTATTTGTAAAATCCAATGCGTAGAGTAACAAGAAATGTTTACCATTATCGCCATTGTCACACAGTGTTACTAATACGTAAGATTTATCCAAAGTAGGTAAAATACTTGTTATTTCCAAGCCACTTAGTCTCTTGCATTCTTCAGGCAGATTAAGGCATTGCACTGCCCTTGAATAATTCAACTTATTATAAATGAATTTATTGGATTGATTCTTCTTCAGGTCAACTATATGATCGGAAATGGTTGTTTCGTTTAGTTCGTTTACAAATGTGTGATTCATTAGATCGCTAGTTGAAGAGGTCGAATCGGCTTCTGCAAGTTCAGAACCTTCAACATCAACCGAAATCAGTCGAGGGCTTCCGTGGGATTTCTTATTCATATTAGTTAGATCTGGTACTAAAGGTGGCAAATAAACGGTTTCACTTTCCCCTAAAATATATTCAATTTATTTTTTAATTATTTAATTATAAATTATACAGGGTGGGCCAATGAAAACGAAACAGACACAGTTCTGCACAACTAAGAGAATTTATGAAAAAACGCTCGGACACGTAACTTTATTTCTGAGGGGGAAACATTTTAGGCTAAGTCGGACATCCCTATCTACAACCCGTTAAGCGGGAGGGTGTTCACCCCCAAAATTTTAAATAGAAAAGGGGGTCGAGTAACACATCATTTTAAAGGTTTTTCAAAACTGCATATAGAAGTCTAATTAGATTTTAAATGTATCGATTCGTTTTTGAGAAAAAGAGCCTCAAAAAGTCAAAAATTA
>JABRWK010000426.1:29531-47055 GCA_013372445.1 Hypothenemus hampei | reverse complement strand
TGCAGAGACTTATTTCGCGGGTTCAGGAAAACTTTTTGTGAATTTTAAATACGTCAAAATATAGCTTATTAAGTCCTCTTTTAGCCCCCGAAAAACGATTCGAAAATTCGCGGCGGTCAGGACACAGCACCAATTGCCGTGGAAGCTTGCAGCTGTCAAAATTTTCGAATTTTCCGGAATAACTTTGAAATGGTAAATTTTAGACATAAGATACTTTACATAAACTGGCCTTAAAATTTGATGAGAAATCCGAAAATGCCATTAAAAATGGGGAGTTCCATTTAAAATAACAAAGTTGGTAGCAGCCCCCGACTTGTGACTTACCCTGTACACTTGCAAATATTTTTAAAATGTTCAGCTCTTTAAACCAAACATCTTTTATTAAGACTTTTTTTTTCTAGTTGCAACAATGCATGAAATACAGAGCAAATACACACTAAATGGACACCCGGTATATATATGTATGTTTATTAAATGATTATATTGTTTATCAACTCGTGGATGTTAAAACTATCCACGAGTTGAGTGGAATAGAAACCAAAAGAGGGCGCGCTAGGGATTAAAAGAAGAAAAGGAAAAAGAAGAAGATTTTCTAGAACGTTTTTTGACAGATTCAAAAATACATAAGTGATAGAGAGTTGAGACTAATTATCAACTCCTGATTATTAGGTGTGTGATAGGGTACCACAGTATACATTCAATAAGTGATTAGGTAAAATACAATATTTAAGAATTTTCCAATTTTCATATACCTAGTTTTAATTTCCCGTCTTCATTTCCAGAGCTGTGCCAATACTTATGTAAAATGTATTTGCCAAATACAATTCCTGTTTTTCAAGTATTTGTAATTGTACTTAAGTACTTTTAAATTTATGTGTTGGTACTTGTATTTGTATTTAGAAATACATTATACAACATGGATTTGTATTTATCTAATAAATACATTTTATTAAATTATTTGTATTTGTAATTATATATTTACTTATATTTCATAAGTACAAACTTCACATTTTATGCTTTTAAAATTGTCAACTAAAAATCTAAAAATGTTCTCCTGTGCGGTAAAATTCGATCAGAATGCCTTTCTGCATATAATTGACGTGATAAAGCTGCATTGCCATCAGCAAGGCCGTAAATAAAATGAATATCTCGAAATTCTTGATTTGAAAATTGATTTTGCATTTTAATCACAAAAAAACGAAAATTATAAAATTAAAAGATAAATGTCAGATTGTGTTCGATTTTTAGTTGACAATTTTTTTGCTGCTAACCTTGCCTAATAAAAATAATAACATAAAAATAAATCTGGCAATACTGAAAATTTCAAATTGTCTTGGTGCGTTCTTATTGGTTAGACGTTTGGGGCTGCAGTTTGAAAATGGGGCAACTGATTAAAAAATGGAAAAGGATTTTTTTGTTCAGAAAACTGTCAGGAATCTGCTCTTAAAATTAAGTCACTGAGTTTTGAATCACCCTGTATAAAATTAAAAAGATATATTGTCAAATAACACGTAAATATATACTTATTACAGCAAATACAATTATAAGTACAAATACAGGAGTATTTGTACTTGTAATTAATACAACAGAGGTTTGAGTATTGGTATTTGTAATTGTACTTTCCATACGTTATCCTACTTGAGAATTTGTATTTGCATTTTTTGTGAAAACCACAAAAGTAATTGTAATTGTAATTAAATACAATTTTCCTGTACTTAGCACAGCTCTGTTCATTTCTTTATTCATTCTAAACAATTTGAACACTATCGGAATCAAGTAAATTAATTTTGGTCTTCTTTAAGAAAATAACTTTGTTTCAGTTTGCTTTATCATATTTTACAAATTTATAGGCAAATTTCAATCTTTTAAACGATTCTGTTTCGATATAAACGGTTTTTTACGGGCAATTCTGCCGGGGAAATTATACCTTCAAAGAACCCTTTGTAACATTTTAACAGATAATGAACGATGTATTCTTACAGAAATTTCGTTATATTATTGAGGTGCACTTGTTTTTCGATTTTGTTTTATTTTTTTCAAAATAAAGTGTTCATCCTGAAGACTCAAGATTTTCTTCTTCTAACAGCTTTATTTTCAATAGTTATCTTGTATCTGTAGCGGTTAATAATTTTCTGGGTTCTATCAATTAATTTTCCTATTTCACGCAAAGATTTTCCTTCACAATACCGCTTTATTATTTGTTTCTTCATTTTAACATAAACCTCGGAATAACCTTGGACCACTTTCTTAAAATGATAATTTTTGCAGATTAATTCAGCTTAGATCATCTTAGATACAAAAAACAATAACACATAATAACTTCCCAGATAAGTATTTTTCATTCGTATAAATAAATTACAAAATTGAATGTATACCAACTCAATTTTGCGTGACCCTTTTTTGTACTTTTTTCGAATTTATATTAAATAAATAATCAATATGTTATTTGAACGTTTTATTGTGATCATATCGTTTTTTGATATTAAAATGAGCATATAAGTAACGAAGAGAAAATAAAAATATAGAAAAATATTGAAAGATATCTAATCATTTATAGTGTGTATACTCAATTTTGTGAGTAACTGTATGTTTCATAAGTCACTTTATGTTTTAACAATAAGAGTTTGTGTTTGATAAATACATACATATTTAGATATAAATAAGTACAATTATGTATTATTTAAACGTAGAATGTTGCAAAGTGATATACAGTAGGTTAAAAAATATTCGTACACCTGATAAATTGTAATAATTTCCTAAATATCTTTAATATTTTTCTACAGAAAAAGTCCAATTGTACATTATTATAATCCTAATTATTATTGAAAATAAAATTATAAAAATTCATGACAAATAGCAATATTGATAAATAAAAACGTGGAAATCCTCGAAGAAAAATACATTTTTATATTAAATTATAAAATATTTTTACAATTAAAGTTTATTATTTTTAATATCTGATAGGATATCTTGTAGTATGGGGTTTTTCGAGAAGAAAAATTTAAATTTATCAACGATTTGATTGTATCTACTAAAACTTTTTTGTGCCACGATGTATGTCATTTTTGTCTGGAAAAAACTTTTTTCAAGCCATTCTAGTTTAAAAAAGCTATACCTGATTGATGTTGCTAGAAGAACCCATTTAAAACTGATAATACATACAAATTATCACAGTGAATCTAAAGCTGTGGTTTTGCAAATTTCTTTTGAAAGTTTTTTTTATTTTTTTTTGCAAGAAATTGCAGACTATTTCGCCTAAAAACTGATCGTTTTTTATGGGTTGTAGCGTTACGTCCTTGTTTTTCAGACATCAAATAAGCCACGTAAGCAAATTATTTTCGCATCTTTCGCACAATTTGCTTGCATTATCAGCTTTAGATACATTTTTACCGAAAATGTTTTAGTATTCTCCTGTCTGTTTTACAATCCCATAATCAAGGATACTACCTACAAGGTTTAGGTTCTTAATATCGCAATTTAATGTATTATTTTAGTTTTTATCTACATAATAATTAGATTTATCAAATATTATTTATCAATATTATTGATAAAGTAATTTTTTTATAAAGCATCCTTTTATTCTTCGCTAAGAATAGATCACGGCAAGGTACAATTAAACAATTGTATGGTCACATCCAGTTGTAATAATAACATTCTTTTACAAAATGTTTATTGACTTTACGAAATGTGAATGTTTTAACGATAATTCCGAACTCATGACCATAAGAAATGTTCATCGACTAAAATTGCGACAGTTTTCGGGAAATATGGTATGACATCTGAAAATGTTACAGGTAATAAGGTTTTTTAGGACTTAGAATAAATAAATAAAGGTATTGCACATAAAACTCGGCAATATTTGAATTGCATAGCTGGTACGAATTTTATTTTAATTTTTTTAATTGTTGGTCTTGTTCTTAATCAACCAAATACAGGGTAAGTCATAATTAGTGATTCAAACTTCAACAATAGATTGTCGGATCGAAAATAGTGTTAGTTGAAGTGTTACTGAAATCATATAGTAGTTCGGAAATGTTTCATTATAAAGATACAAGGTGTTAAAGATTTATTTAAAAAAATTGGAATTTATTAATATTTCCAAAAATTAAATTATAGAAGATTACTGATCGTCAAATTGTTAAAAATGATATTCTGGTGTTGTATAATTACTTAAAGCCTCCTATGGTATTTGTAAAATAAATCGCAACATGCATTTTTATTTTCGGAAAAATAAAAATAATTAAAAATATCTAGGATATGTAGATCACTGGTGAATCTAAAATATAGGTTTATGCATAAAAAAGTGTATCATAGATAACTGTTGAAAAGTACAAAATTTCATTTAAATATCTAAACTATTTTTGAAAATATTAATAAATTTCATTTTTTTAACCCTAGATAACTAAACTTAATTCTCAGTTGCATTATAACTACACATTCGTCGAACTGACTACGCATTAAAAAATATTAATATCAACAAAATTGTTTAATAAAAAGATGAATTTGTTACATGGCACATTAGTATAGGTAAGTAGGAACTAAAAAAAAACAAAATATTTAGGAAATTAAAAATATTTAAGAACGATTACACACAATTGCTACATATGTCCACATTAGGGGGGCCACAAATTGCATTCTTGTATTTCATGCAACGGTGTTTTGTCATTCGTCGAGCTTTCGATGGACAAAAATAACATATTTTACGCGGATTTGACGCAGAATGAGTATGAGTTTTTACACTGGGCACATCACCTAAAATATCCGGTATCATGGTTCTGATATGACGCCTCAAAGTCACTGTGTGTAATCGCTCTCGTAGCCAGGGCTCCATGAGTTGGTCTCCCATCTTCATAAAAAAATCCCGAATTTGAAAAAAATAATCTGTTATCAATTTATACTAAAATAATAAAAATAAAAAGAAACGTAATTACACGTAAGTAGCAACTAAACTTTCGTGGAGCGGATGAAGGGATAGCTATAAGTCAATTTTTAATTGATACGTGAACACAATTTCATCACACACTTTTATATTATTCAAATTATTAAGGTAGATGAAGAATGACGGGCGGGGGACGCGGGGAAGTTTGTAAACTTCACATTCGAGTGGAGGTGCGTCGTCGTGCAGGCGAATGATTAGTTATCTAGGGTTAAATAAATATTTTACATTCTATATTTCGGTAGGTAACTAAGGATTTCCAGACTATAATACCAATAACAAACTAACACTAATTTCTATAAGACACTGTTGAAATTTGAAACACTAATTATGACTCACCCTGTACATATATCACCTTCTAATCGTTATTTAGATCGGATCATTGAATGATACGACTAATCACATAACTTCACAAACCTTACCTTATGATCCACGGTAAAGTAAATTAAACAGCGATTTCTGGGATTTATATAAACGGTCGATAACGTTTAGTTATACAAGGTGTCCCAGAGTTGTGGGGACAAAAGCCTAGGGGAGGTTCCTCTCAAGAAAATATGACAAAAACGTCCTATGAATATATTTCCTAAAATGCTTTGCTTCCGAGATACAGGGTGTTAAAGTTTAAAAAAAGGACATTTCTTTATTTTTTAAATTCCAAACTGCTTAAGATTTTTTAACTAAATTTGGTATATGAGTTTAGCATATCGGTAGGCTTAATCCAAAAAATTACCAGCTTTCAGCATTTACCAATAACGGAGATATCAGTGTCCTTTTTTTCATACAAATTTAATAATACATGATATCCACATCTCCGCCACTGATGAATTGTTAAAGCTGGTAATTTTTTGGATTAAGCCTACCGATATTCTAAAATCATATACGAAATTTGGTTAAAAAATCTTAAGCCGTTTGGAATTTAAAAAATAAAGAAATGTCCTTTTTTTTAAACTTTAACACCCTGTATCTCGGAAGCAAAGCATTTTAGGAAATATGTTCATAGGAAGTTTTTGTCATATTTTCTTCAGAGGAACCTCCCCTAGGCTTTTGTCCCCACAACTTTGGGACACCCTGTATAGTATAGTAACCAAAAAAGTTACGCAGGTTTTTTAAAGAAACTTGTTTTTTTATTAAAATTTTAAGTAAATTCTGGTTTAAATTTGAACATATCTCGAATAAAGTGTATTTTTTGTACAAAAATTTGACTTGCCTACATTCTCCTGGTTTCCTGCAATAGCCCCTTTCCTTGTGACAACTTTTAGAACAAATTGCTAAAAAAATATTTTTAAAGACAAAAATATATTGCAACTATAGTGGCTTACGGGTTTGGCAAAGAATTCCTGTGTATCCGGGATAACATTTGCATTCTAAAGGTTTTTCGCAATACCCATGGACGCACCCAGGTAAAATTTGACATTCCCGACAAGTTCCACCAGCCCAACCAATTCTGCACTTACATTCACCAGGTTCTGTGCAATACCCTCTGGCTTGATGGCACTCTTGTCTACATATTGCTAAAACGATATAGGGCAACAAATTTATTTAACGGAATATTTTTTATAGTAACACACGTTCTGAACAAAACAGTCCATCCCATCCGTCATGGCAAATGCACTGGAAGCTCGTATTGCAATAACCGTGTTGGCATCCGGGTAAAGGAATGCACTTATTACATTTACTTCCGTAATATCCAAGTTTGCATAGGCATTCTCCAGGTCGATTACAATAACTATAATACATAGAAAAAACCTATAACTATATTTTTATTCCATATAATACGAGTATACGTATGTAATTGATAATGAATTAAAATCGAAGTACGGTGACTTTTTACCCTTGCATAGGATCACATCCAGGACGACATTTTGGAACATCGCACAAATCTCCATTCCATCCAGGCAAACATTTTACTTCTCCATCGTCGGAACAAATATAATGTGAATGCTCGTTTTGGGCAGTTGGTAATTCACATGCCTAAGGGTAAGAACATAGTTTGTTTTCTTTAAACGACTACTTTTAAAAGGAATTCGAGCAGTGATTAGAAAAGTGTGGTAAAATATAAAATATGTTATGATGATCGTCACATAGTACAAATTATGCATGAAGTACCGCATTGCTTCACCACTCCAATCCATCACTCGAGCTTCAGCTATGTTAAATGGACTATTTGAGATTTGTAATATGGAAAATCAGGTTTTTTTAGTAATTTACACAACTTGTTGTCTTTTTCTCTACTGAACAAAAATGTCAAAGAAAAATTTAAGAGCAAAATGTAATTGTAATTTTCTCATATTTTTATTGGAAGCAGCATTCCTTAGATTTTTCTTTGGTTTTCTTTTTGTAGGTATATTTGTCGTCTGAAACTTGCAGATGGGAAATCTTTGATTTGAGAATTTAGCATAACGATCTACATCATGGAACACTTCTATATAGTAATCTTATTCCCTTAACAAACTCCATTGGCACTATCATATCCTTTCTTTAACAGTGTATTTTATGTATTCAATTTCTATTAGGATATATTACTTAAATTTAAGCGTAACATGATGTACGTTACAAGTTTAAGGAACACATTTTTAAGGTAAATATTTCTTATAATACAATTTATAATAATAATAATAATAATAATCGAAATAACATTTTAGAAGAATGAATCTGAGCAAACATACTTATTCAATAGAATAAAGAGGAAAATTCTAGAAATTTGCTTTACCTGTTTCTTCCATTTAGGCACAAATTTTGCTGCTGAGAAAACAACAGGAAATGTACAGCTTTCCACCATAAACAACCACAAAATCGTATTGCGCATCTTCAAAAATTAAATTGGTAGCACAATTTTAACACTAACAACACTATAACTTCTATAATTTTAAACTCGTTATGATATTTTGTATGCAGAATTCGTTTGTACGCAGAATCCGGTCTGTGACACTTTTACCATGAACTTGACTTCAACTTGAATGAAATAGAACCGATGACCCTGTTTCTGCTGCTTCTTCCTCGTGTTTAAACTGTTCATAATATACAGGGTCCATCAGAGACATTATTATGTTTCTCATTTAATATTAGCTAAACAGAAAAGACTTTTAAAGAAATTCTCTCTTTTGTAAATGCCTCTCCATTTTTGATATGCACATATAATATATAACACATATAAACTCAAACGAAAAAAAAACCGTCAAGTAATGCATGCCTTTTTCTAAAAAAGCTTTATTTATGAAAATGACCTGGTAGAATACAGGAGAAATTGATGTCAAATATTAAATATTAATGTTAATAAGGCAAGCAAAAGTCTAGTACAATTCAACATATTAGCAAATGGTCATACAGTAGGAATTGATATAGTAGGTATGCAGGAATACTATAAACACAAATGGTAACTATAAAGGTAACGAGGTTGCAGTAAAAAGTTTCATTGTCTTAAGGTTTTACAGCCTGATTAATAACCCTAATCAATGGATCATAAACCAGCTGTCTGGCGTGTCTTCCCATAACAAAATCTATGTGATTGAAATAAGGTAAATCGATTTTCCTTATTCCATATCTGGCCTTTTCATTCAAATTCCTATATAGATGATTGGCATCCTAAAAATGTTTATTTCATTATTTAATATAAATATATGACGAATTTATTATAAGATAAACTTACTTTTTCCGGAGTTGCCCAATCCTGAGTACTATAAACTATATAAGTTGGGACCTCAATTTTTGATACATCGAACAATGGAGCTATGGGGGTACCATATTTCTGAATATTAATATGTGGAAGATAGTTGTACTTTCGAAAATTGCCCAAAACCAAATCGGCTGCATGATTTAGAATTTGGATAGAAGTGCCACCAGGAAGTTGGCGGAAGTAAACCGGAATAATTTCCTACAAAAATATTTTAATATCAAAATCTAAATTCTTTATAAATTTTTTATTTAGATGTAGGCATTTTTGGGGTTTTTGAAAGTTTATAATTGCAATTAATTTCGCAAAAGGTAATATTAAAGCCTTGACTACATAACATAGGATTTGGATACAAGTGCAATCAGGAAGATTCCAGAAGTAGATATTTTTCCTAAGATCTACTAACTTTTGTCAGAAAATTTCTGATAAATGATATAATATGAAAATAATATAAGATATTTAATATCTCATATCATAAGTTCAGTTTACCTGTTTTATAACGATTTTAGCTAGATTTCAACGAAATAATATTAGGGGCAAAGAAAACAATTATAAAATAGCTGCCGAGACAACTGTACCTCCATTGTAAATACAATGGAAGTTTTTCAGGAAAAAGTATGAATATTAAGAAAGAGCATGATAGAAATTACAGAACTAAATTAATTGTTCTCAGAACCAAATATAAGAGCATTAGTCAAATCACATAGGAATAACTCAGAGAATGGTGATAAAAGCTTCATATTTTCTAAACCTAATTTTCCTTGGAAAATGTAAAATGTGAGGCGTAGAATATAATAAAATTAAATAATTTTTAATTGCTTTTCTTGAGTGCAGTTTGAATCAGTGTAATTCGGAAGATCCTAGAATCCAGAGAAAGACTGGCATTGTCTCGCTTACTGCTCTGCAGTAAGTCTATTTATAGATCATTTCTAATTTTATTCTAAATGAAAAAGATCTATTCAATTAGTATTGCTTTCACTATAAAAAGCTAATTTTTCGCGAAAATAAAAGATAATCATCTAAAAATAAGGTAAGAAATCTTATTTATTTTCTTCTTCTTACCGGCCCAAAATCGGCTTTTGGTCCATAAAATAAATTATAAAATTGCATACAGAGTCTCATTAAAGGTGGAGACTCCATGCAGGGAACCATAAGCCTGCCCAATTCTTTTGCTTCCGATACTATTCTTTCAAGCCGCAATTCCCTTACAGTGTCCTAAAATGACATCGCAAAAATGCATACTCATATCAAGCTATAGCATTGGTACTGTAATACAATAACCCAATTTCCATAAGGTGCAAAAACTTTATAAGGTGAAATCATGTTGTTCAGGGTATAAGCTGGACACAAAAGAACAAACATTTTTATAATCTCTTTGGCTTCCTCAGGAAATTCGCTTCCATACATCAAAGCGAAAGTAGTGCCCAAAGAATGTCCTATATAGATGATTTGACTATCAGGTTCACTATGTGAAAGAATGGTGTGAAAAATAGCTGGAAGATCTATTAAAGCGACATCATCCATACTAAAAATATTTATATTCTTGTTTTTATTTATATTGTAAAAATTTTCATACCTAGTGGACCAAAATTCTGGATCGTTGGTGGTTAAATTTACATGTTGTTCTGAAGGAAATGTACCTCTGTAATTACCTAACCAAACATCGTATCCTGCTTCCCACAGTACAAAAGCTAAAATTTTAATATTTTCATAAAAAGTGGTTCTGAATATTCTAAAAATATGTATGAATAAAATAAAAATTTGAAAATTTTTATATTTAATATGTATAAAAACGTCTTTAGGAAACACGTTAAGGCCTTCAAACAATATTACAGAATTAAAATAATTTTTTTAATCAAAACACGTTATTCTGTTATATTTAAACTTATCATTTACCCTATTACTCTAATTCAAAACGAGCTATCCAAATAAATTTTTAATGCGAAGATGAACACTTTTCTTGAAAGTAATTTTTTTTGCTAAATCAGTTTTGTCAAGTAACTTCCGTATTGATTAGTCAGTGATGGTCACTTCAAGCATTTAATTTAATTTTCTAGCAAGTACTTTTTTTCTTGTTTTATTTCCAATGTCTTCAGGCAACAACACATTTTTATTTAAATTGAAAACCAATTATTCGCTGTATTTTTTTGCATTGTTAAAATACGCATTTTATGTCTAAATGAGGTCAGGTATGTTTCCAACAAGAACTTGACACGTGATCCTATTTGAAATTTTGAATTTGAGGTGGCTGAGGGTGAAGATCTCTATCAGGAACTTATTTTAAATCAAAAGTATGTAGTAGCTCCGTAGGTTATGAAATTTTATATCCATCAATAATCTTCTTTGAAAATACATATTTCGAATCGAAAGTTTAAAAGTCTTATTTTTTTTAATTATCTGTTAGTAGTCACATAAATTCCACGAGATATACATATGTGACACAATCAATTCTCCTTAATTTTAATAATTTTTTTTAGAAAGTAGCTTGCATTGTGCGGTTTTATCTAACCGAACTACATAATTTTACAAAAAACGAAAATTGCTTCTCATTAAAATTTCCAATTAAATTTAACTTAAACTGAATTTTAATGATGACCTTAAGAATGAATTAGTTTTATTGATAATTATTTATGAAACTTAAGAATACTTTCCCTACCTAGAGAATCCCTTTGTAAAGCGAGAAAATTGTTGCTAGTGGCCACCAATCCATGTTGTAAATATACAGGGTGTTTTTTCGCATGAGGATTACTACTACCATCATTTGGAATACGGTACACCGTTAAAATATAGCCATCTTTTGTCACCACCTTGTAGATTTTCACAGGGTAGCCTAGTAAATGAATTATTTCAGGCTGTAAAATTAATAAAAATTTCGTTATAGTAAAAGGTTAATTGATCGATTTATAAGTTCAAAAAAGCTGATGTCAAAAAATGGTCCAATCCATAATGTATGTTTTTAAGTAAGTAATAATGCCTTTTTCTGATGTTTTCAATGGACTGGACGCAAAAGGTTAATATGGGTTAGGAAAATGATAATTTATGAGCATGGATAAAGTTATTAAACATACCATTTGATAAATTTAAGGCAAGCCAGAATTATAAGAAAATGTCATATTTGCAAGAACTTTGAGATCTCCATTTTAATAAAAATTAAAGATCCTTCGGTCTATAATCATACATGTTTTGTATACTGTGAAGGATTGTATGGTGCCGGAATCTACGGATATACAAGAAATTACAGAAAGAGAAGATCAGTAGACAATTTCTATTTTTGGAGGAGACTGCAGTAAATTTACAGAGATAGCCAGACATCAATTTGTACTATTACACAGACAAATACGGAATCCCGTGTACAGTTGAAGTGCATGCAAATACTAGATTAGTTGGTATGTAACAATAAATTTGCCATGGTGTAAGTTCTTGGGCGTTAGGGGATGGTAGACGGTTGAGCTGGATAGGATGGCATAGAGAAATTAGCAAGAGAAACTGTAGGAGTTCATATTGTAGTGAATGATCATTTATTACAAAGATCCAGACGTTAAACGTAACAATTGTTGCCGAATATGTAGATAAATGTTAGAAAAAACTAAGCAAATTATGACAATGAATGAAAACAAGCTATGAACAACTACGTCTGCTCTGTAATATGCTCTCTTTAGAGCATACTTTACGCACTAAGTATTGCATTATTATTAAAGGAAACATTCCAAAATTTTGTATCATCAAAAGGAGATTCAACACTTACCGCTACATAATCAGCGCCAAGGTCGTACCAACAATTTGAATTATTCTTTATGGTATAGTAATCTTCAAACGTGGGACAAACATTGTTATTTTCAGTACCACCTAATACGTTGCTTATGCAAAACCAGAATGTCAGTATCAAAAGAATTGCAGCCATGGCTCACAGACATCCGGCGGTCAGCTGCATTTAAATGGGTAAATGGTACGGTTCACCATTTGAAATGGTATCATTGTCTAGGACTGTGAGACCTTGAGTATTGCGATTATTTTGCTACGAATGATAAAAATGTCTTTATTTACTAGTAATTTACCGTTTGGATGGAAGTTCAGGAACGAACTCATTAGTGTTTTCCGACTTTAAGATACCTTAAAATGTAATTTTTTCATAAACTCCCACAAAAAATATAAATTTCAATTCAAAATAAGTACCTACTTTAAAAATTATATATTTTTAAACTGATTTTTGGTAAATATTCTTATATAAATATTGTAATTTAAATATGAATGTTTAAGTCCGGTCCTGTTAAATTCTTTTGCATTGATACAGGTTGCAACAGTTAAGGTGATTGCTTGAAAATATAATAATTGAAATTAATTGGTGCCTTATGGAGATTGTAAGATCAAGATCAATATTTGTTAAGAAAAGATTCCTCTTTTTTAAGAAATAAAATTTATACTTTTCTTTAAAATGTAATTTATTATTGCAAAATTTACATTTAATAATTTAAAATGGCAAAGCAACTACTCTTAAAAAATTTAACTAATTTAACCTAAACTTTTCTTTTTCACTAATACTTCACTATTTCCTTTGTATGCATTTTGTTGCCTCCTCAAAAAATTTTTCCATCACCTGCATAACAGGCTTTGTGACCAACTTGTCCGCATTCCTGCCGAAGAAATAGTCGTTATGATTAAAATTCAGTTTTTCTATACCATAAATGCCAGCTTGAACGGATTTGGGAAGTTGACTGTACAAGTATAAAGCGTCCTAATGATTAAAAACTAGGAATTTTGAACAGGAAAATTAGATTTGTATTTCTTACTTGTTTAGTTGTAGCCCAATCGCTCCTGGCATAGATAATAAATATGGGCACGGTGATTTTTTTAATATCGTACTCAGGTGGTGTGCTGTTACCATAAAGAAAGGTGTTTTTTCCAGGGCCGTAGTCGTATTTCCTGAAGTTTCCTCGAGTTGATTCTCTGAGAAATGTTAGCGTTTTTAAAGAAGTGCCTCCAGGTAATTGATTGAAGTAAACAGGAATGGTTTCCTGTGAAAAATTTAAAAATATATTTTTCTATTTGACTTAGCAAATTAATACATGGTATTTATTTTTGTTAATTAACATCTTGTAGATTATTTTAATAAACGTACACTTTCTGGTAAAAATGAAATCATAACTAATATAAAAATAGGTTCTCAACGAAATTATGGAAACTTTTTGTTTACTAGACATATAAAAACCAAATTATGTACAGTAACAGGTAAGACTACAGGGTGACCTACCAAATATTTACCACCCAGTATTTCCCATCTTAGGCAAAAAAGTTAAAAGCTCGGACCCGTCGATTTTATTTTAAAAGGTGATACATTCTCTTGATATTTTTAATCCCGTGGCTTCAATCTATAACCGGGGGTGACTTTAAGCCTTGGAATCTGAAATGGAATGGGATATCCAGTGATGTGATTTGAAAGAGCGTTAAATTCTGTTTTTAACGACAACTTGCCTTTTAACTTTGAAAGAGTTGTTTACGAGGATATTAGAATATTCAAAATAGTAAGACCATCTATCGAAGATTTTAGTTTATTAAATGTTAAATATGTCCAGCACCAACCTCCAGATCAGGAACTGCCAAACTTTTTTTGATCGTCGACCTCTAAAAATTTGGCAATTCTATTATCGACTCTTTCTTCTATAAAAAAATGTTATTTTTCTAGGAGTGTTCGCACATACGCGACTTTTCTAAGAAATTTTTGGTTGACCCAATCGACCACTTAGATTGGTTCGACCCCTAATTGTGTTATATCGACCCCAGAGGTCGATATTGACCACTTCGACAATTCCTGTTCTGGACAATAGGCAATAGGCATTGTTCAAAATGGTGTCTGACATTTTGTAATATTGCAACGGTCAGTTTAATTCGTTTTTATTCGTTAATGATTCGTTGTCACAAACGATGTAATGATTCAGGTTATATTGAATAGATTTTCATTTTTAGATGTTCTAATAGGAAAAAGTCCTGCGGTGACGGAAAATTAATTTCGTAACTATTCAAAACTCCAAAGTGGACTTAATGCTTCATATGGAATGACTGATAATTAAAAAGCAAAAAAGGGATAAACGTGTACAACAATTAACAGAAACAAACACACTGGGAACTGTTGTATGAGGCGTGCTCACATTACGACATAAAATCATTTTAATTCATAACGTAACTCAGAAATCAGGATACAGTTCATCAACAGTAAAAACTAGTTCTAAAACGGTTCTGTTACTCTACTGGAACCACACTATATTAGCAATTTTGTCGTCAAAATGTCAAGCTTATTAACGATTAAGTAGTAATGCGAGTAAAGGCAAAATGTTTCTGAATCTCGGAAGTAAAAGCGGTAGGCTTGAATGAAACTAAATGTCAATATTATTTTCAGCAGTGAATCGAAACTAATACCTTGGACTGTTGTAAACATATGAATCACATAATAATAGAAGCTATAAAAAACTATTTAAAACGAGATGAACATACCGTATGTAGGCATCATTTAAGGCAGTTGAAAAATTATTAGTTCCTATAAAAAAATTTGGAAGTTTTCAATACACATTTCGGATTTGAAAAATGGTCTGGCAACGAAAATGTTCTCACGTCCTGTCAAACTTTGAGGAAAATCTTAATTTCTAGGCAGCGAAATTCAAATATAAGTTGGATATAATCCAGTCCTATTTGGAATGTTATTGAAACTTCATGGATTATTAAGCAAAGTATGATATGGCAAGTTAGTATGTTTAAGATTTAGAAAAAATTATACAGATTTCGCATCTCTTTAATTTATAAGTTTGGAAATTTGCGGTGGACATCCTGTCTAAGACAATTTGAACTATCTCATAGATCCAAGAAGACATTACCAACTATTAAATATTAGGATACCTCGCAAGTGAACTGAATCTGAAACTGAACGGACAACTGAACTGACCAATTCGATTATACGGTTATCAGTTTTAAAGCCACAAGGCGTCTTTTCGATCTGTCTTATGTCAGTTTCAGTTCGCATAATGTTTTGAAATGTTTCGCTTGAACCAAATAATGTTGTAAATTAATGAAATGTTGACAACTAATTAATTTTAACAACTCTTCTTTTTGTTTTTTTTTTCGAAAAAGTTAATAGCGCCTCCTTAACTTAATATTTATGTGATTAAAAATTGCATGACCTTTCTCTAGCCACCACATCAACTTTTTTTAGAGATGAAAGTAGTGCATTTAAATTCGATAAATTATAAAAATTGAATTTTAGTTAGATCAATAAAATAAAATATCACAATAAATGAACTGGGTCACGGAATCCAGGTATAAGGAATTGTTTATTTTAAATTTAAATTAAGGTTAAATTCTAAATTATGTATAAATGTGATCAATTTTATATTTTTGATTTAAATTCTTCATTATTTTCCTTATTTAATGTGTAGTTAAAATAGTAACTAAAAAACAAGGCACAATAATACAATTCTACAAGCAAGTTGAGATACATTTTATTTTAACATAAATCGATTCTATTTCGTGACCAATAAAAATAATCCCATTTGTTAAGTATCTACACATAAGATGTAAATCTTTTTTTTGACAGCTTTAAAGGCGTTTAACTGATTGATCATAATTCTGGAATAACTTTATTAAATAAAATGTTACTTTCACTATTCGCATATTGGAATAACATTCTATACATGACATATCGATATGATTATAGTTTCATCCTGTAAATAAATGTTTCTTTATTGGTATCTTTAATATCATTATTTCTTCAAAAACACTACCGATTGCCAACGGAATAAATTTCGGGTTGCCATTTATTTACTTTTAAAGTTATTTTAATGAAATTTGGTATACGTCATATTTGGTATATGTACCAATTAAAAGCCTACACAGCATATTTTTGCAACTTCCGGGTTCACTAGAAATGCATACAACTTTTGATTTTTAATTGGGACATCTTGTATATTTTTGCCTATTTGGAATATGCAGATTATCTTTCGAATGACTGATTTTTTTTATCTTTTTTGTTGATTTTAATTTTTTTTTATTAAATTGTCTAAATTTGTAGAGCAATTATTGTCCAAAAATAATTCTTCTGATCCAAAATGAGATTAAACAAATTCAGTTGCTACTATAATGATGTCCTCTCACCTTTCAGTACCGATCAACGTTTTAAAAAACACATTTTTTATAATAACTTGAAAAACTCAAATGGATATATGAGCCGTTGAAAGCCAAAGTGGTGTAAGTCCAAAAATTAAGAATTTGCAATAACAACAAATTCAAATTTGGGATATAGAAATTTATATCGTGACCGAATTTCAGGAATTATACTTATGTCTTTTTGCCATAGGTGTGGCTAATAATTTAGATGTGTAATTAGTTTCCTGTTGAGTTGATAACTTTACGTCCATTTCTTTCAAAACTCAACTTTTTGACTTACACCACTCTGGCTTTTAGCTGCTACCTATCACTTCTATAACTGCATCAAATCAAGCTTTTCGAGACAAATCCAAAGACGCATTAAATGTTGAAATTTGATAATAAATTATGGAAATAAATAAAAAATATACAGGGTGTTCCGTACTGATGGTCAAATATTTCACAGGGTGATTTTTCAAGTAGTTCTAAGACGAAAAGTTCTTATCAACATGTGTCCTAAGTCGTTCAGTTTCCAAGATACAGGGTGTAAGAAAATGTGATGTATTCTTCACCTTTGACATCCTGTATCTTGGTCATTTTCGATTTTGGCACTAGGATAAACCAAAGTAAATCTACTTATTTAGGTCGCAGTAGTGCGCTATTGAAGTATGACCCTTTAATTACGCAAAAAACTATCTTTAATTTTCGATAATCTGCATACATCATAAGCTTTAAATACGTTTTTCTCGGAAATGGTTGTTCCCAGCGACTGCAATAAGGTATATCTTTTT
>JABRWK010000426.1:16120-27798 GCA_013372445.1 Hypothenemus hampei | reverse complement strand
AAAAAATAAATTACAATTTTCTTAATAACTTTCGACTACTTTGAAATAATTTCATGAAATTTTGTATACGGGGGTTTCTTGAGATGAGAAATTCAAATTTGAGGTCGATTCAGTTTTATCTTCTAGAGGGCGCCACCGGCAACGATTTCGACCCCTTTGAACCGTTGCAACTTTTTTGTACTACCCTGTATGCCATTTTAGACTAGAAAAATCGATTCTTCCATCTTTTCTGCTAAAAAAAGGTATACCACATTGAAGTCGCTAGGAGCAACGGTTTCGGATAAAAACGGATCTAAAAGTGATGATGCATGCAAATTTTCGGAGGGCCATAATGACTTTTCTGACTTATCTTACTTTTTATTTGCAGAAACAAGAAAATAATACTTCAAATATTAGAAACTATTACTTTTAAGTCAAAATAGACAGAGTAACTAAAAAAAAGAATTATTTTTTTTCCACCTAACAATAGCTCTCATTTCACTGTAATAATTTGCATGCATTATCAGCTTTAGATGCGCTTTTCTTGGAAACCGTTACTTCTAGTCACTTCAATGTAGTATACTTTTTATAAGCAGAAAAGATGGGAGAAAAGAGTTTTCCAGTCAAAAATGGTATACAGGGTAGCACAAAAAAGTTGTAGCCGTTTAAAGAGGTCCTAATCGTCACAGGTGGCGCCCTCTACAAGATACACCGAAATCGTTCATAAATTTGAATTTCGCATCCCCAAACACTCCCAGGTACGAAATTTCGTGAAATTAGCTCGAACTAGTCAAAAGATATTACAGGAAATGTGATTTAATTTTTCAACTTTGACCCCCTGTATCTCGGTTATTATTAACTTTCGGTATAACATAAATTTGGTTAAGTCGGATTATTTTCACGTCAAGAATCCGCCATTGTTCTGTGTCCCATTACTTAAGACTCACCCGTATATTCCCAAAATTCCTAATGGCGCTTCTCCATGGGATACCCTGTATAGAAGATAGGAATCTTGAATGTTAAATGTTTCAATTTGCTATCATAGGGTAGTACCAATAAATGCCCACAATTTCATGTTGATGTACCGAGCGAATCAAAAATTAAGAGGGGAAGGGAAGGATCATCGGCTTTAGATGCGCTTTTCTCGGAAAGGGTAGCTACTAGCGACTTCAATAAGGTAGAAAAAATAGTAGAATAGATTTTTCTACTCCAAAATAACATATGGGGTGGCACAAAAATGTTATAACGGTCTAAAGGGGTCCAAATGGCCGCTTGTAGCGCCCTCTAGAAGATATACCGACATCGTCAAAAAAATCCGAATTTCGCGTCTCAAGGAACCCCCTATTCCTAATTTCATTAAATTCGGCCAAAGCAATCGAACGATAATAAAGAAAATGTAATTTATTTTTTCAACGTTGACACCCTGTAGCTCTTTTAGCAGTCATTTTTGAGCATATGTTTATAAGCAATTTTCTCTTATTTTCGGCCATATAATCCACTATTTCTTTTTTGAATACTAATTTCTAGACACCCTGTATACATCCGAACATTTAAATGATATAATGGTGAATTTGACAGAAAAACGAATACTTCTATATCAGTACAATTTTATGTATTATAAATGAAAATAAAATCATGATCCAGTAAGTCACAAAAGGCATTAAAAGGTAAAAACTACATCTATATCCATGGCGATCAGAACTTGCTATATTCCCTTCAACTGATTTTTATATTTATTTATTTTTACGATTCCCAATGTTTGAAATATAAGGAAACCACTGCCACCTCAATTTCTTAAATTATTGGATATAAAAAATTTGATCATCACGATCTCATCTAGTATTCTGTTTTAAAGTTCAAACTGACGATGAGTTATGTTTTTTCCATTGAAAATGTGTCAGTTGCCTATCACTATGATAAGGTTTTAAATATCGAATAATATTCTTTTTTGAAAAATAATTTGGTTGTTTAATTTTTCATTTCAAATTACTTGTAAAAGTTTGATTTTGTTGTGCCCTTTCCTTAAAAACCGTATGTCTTCATTATAAAAAATAAAAAAATTAGTCTGCAGAATAATTACTCCAATCCGTTACCGCAGCTGCAAAATAACCTCGAATCTCGACATCTATCATAACATATTGTTACCACGTGTTTTAATAGATGTAATTGAAGGGTGGATAGTGGTATTATTTGTGTAAATTCTGTTTTCCTTAATAATTTTTCCAAATTGATGTATAAAATCCGTTATCAAAATCAACAGCTCTTTCTTTAGTCGATTTTATGGATCTGATGACGGAAGTAATTTATTATAAATACAGTTAATTTAATCAATTAAAGTATTTTATTGTTACCGTATGTTCTCTTTAACCCAAACCTTACTCTGATAGTATAAAATGCAATAAATTGAAAAACAGCACACTTCGTATTTCTTTGTTCCATTGACTCCCATTCCAAATAGGTTGAAAAAATAACGAGAATTTTGTAATTTCACGTGCTGTTTTAGTCCGATTAACGCGATTTTTTCGTTGTTGTGTTGGTAAACTTGTCTAAAAATTTGCAGCACTGTATTAGCTATACATATTAGGTATTTCGGCTGTTGTCAGCAGTCAGAAATGTTACATGTGTTTTGGTAAGATGGCGATTTTGAAAAAAGATCAGTAAATTTATATTAAATTTTGCGATAAGAATGGAATGAAATGCAGCAAAGTTTTAGAAATATTAAATATTGCTTTTGGTCAATATGCTATGAACAAAGTAAGGGTTTACGAATGGTACAAGCTTTTCCAGGATGGTCATGAAAACATTGAAGATAGCGATAATTTCATGGTAAGAGGCAATTGTAAAATATCAGCTACTTCTCTGCTTGTGATTCGCAGATCATTCATAACCATTTCCTTCGCTTTTTCCAAGTTTTCATCGATTTTTGATGTACTAATTTTCAAAATAGCCGATTTTACCAATATGTAATATTTTTGACTGTTGACAAGAAACTAAATATTCAATGTAATTACTTCAGTGTAGTAATTTTTTAGATAAATTTATGAACACAACAATAGAAAAATCGTGAGAATGGAACTAAAAAGCCCACGAAATTACAAGTTCCCATTATTTTTGAAATAAACCAAGAATACGCATAAGCATAATATTTGGGCAGCTTTTAAATAGAAACTTGTGTTAATATAGTTTCTATTTAAAGCCATTTAAAACATCACTTTGACAAAACATCTAACAAAAAATCAAAAATTAATATTCAAAACATAAAATTATTCTTTATATACCTAAACAACGATTTTTTCTAGTTACACAAAGTGTTTCTTAAGTGGAATTCAAAATTGAGGGGCCTATATTAGAAAAGTTTTTGTTATAATTATGGCGTTGTAGGGTAGTCGTTTTAGTGCTGGTGTTCAAATTTAAAAAAATTAATTTTGAATATCTAATTTCTAAATTGTTTGAGTTAAGTAAACCAAATTCAGTGTAGATATTTAGTGTATCAGTATGTCAATAGGTATAAATCCAAAAATTCCTAACTTTACATGTTCCTCAATGACAGAGGTGCGGGTATCATCATTAGTTATCAAAAGAAAATATAACCCTTTATAATATTATAAATAAGATAGATCATCATGTGCGCTAATACATACGTATATTATTTTAATTTTTTGTCTTTTCATATTTTTTTGTACTCCAAACCAGTTGAAAATGTTCTAAAATTGATAAGAAAAAAAATTCTAGATTTTTCTAGAGATGCAAGATAATCAATGTAATAGAATGCATTGTGATCTTGGCCGAGATCTTAATCTTTCTTTTTCGTCTATGAATAAAATATTGTAATTAAAAAATGACAATTTTTCAAACTCTAGCGTGTACAAGAATTAAAAAGGATGACCCTAGTCAAAGAATGCAGTTTTATGACATTGTAATGAATATGTGCGTCTAATGCTAATCCACTTCAAGTTCAAAATATCTCATTATTAGATGAGTCCACATTTATACTCAATAACAAAGCAAATCGTCAGAAGTATATGAAGGTATTGGGAATCAGAAAATGTTCGATGGATCAGAGAGAAACTCATATGCAATACACAGGGAATATTAGTAATTGGTGTTACTTCTTTGAAACGATTTTACTTGGACTTAGGTATCTCCGACTCTCACATGAAGATGTGATTCCTGCACTGACAATGAGAAATTTATTTCTGATTATAAACAACCGAGTGATTTCAACAAGTTGGAGCTCCTTCCTAATACAGTAAACTCCGGTTATATCGTACTTTCAGATATTACATACTCATTTCCTTGGTCTCGGCAAAAATACTCTTGACTTTTTACTGGATATAACGTCCTATATATTATTTTTACTCCGGTTATAACGTATAACATTTTAATCAATTTTGTTGCCGAATTTCACTAATAAAGTATGAATACATAATAGTTTTATAATAAATTCAACATTGTGGACACCCTTTTAAAAACTCCGCAAATAGATTCCAAAATTTACAAAAAAGCGGTATCTTTAGCGGCGTCACATACAGACCGCAGAAAAACCACAGATATAGGGATTTGAAACATATTAGAAACAAATCTTTTGGAACTTTTAAAAGGATGCCGGTAATGTCGACTTTATTTTAAAACTATTGTATATTATTATTGTTTCTCGGATCTGAGTGATATAGACTATAAATTTTATTGTTTTATGTAAATGTGTATATAGTATACATTTTAATTGTATTTTTTTTAACATACTTCCTGTTATAAAGTACCGATTTTTTGGTCCGAGGGTGAAACGTTATAACTGGAGTTCACTGTATTCGGATAATATTCGAGTATCCTTGGTTAGATATTTTTTAAAAGACGGATTGCGAGATAGAATACTATCAAGTGGTCACCGATGTCTCCAGACCTCACTCCACTGGATTATTTTCTTTGGGGTACATCTTAAAAATATAGTTTATAAGATTCTTATTTATAAAATTCTATCAGCATTCGAGAACTGAACGACAGGATAACAACAAAATTCAATATTTAACAGGATACTATACAAAAACTCAAAGAAGAATTTGTTTGCCGTTTGGGATGCTGTCAAATGCAATGTGGTTTCCAATCTAAATATTTAATTAAATAGTTATTACGTTTTTACAAAATTCAAATTTAATTTTTTTGAAATATTTGTTCTATAATTTGCTGATATTTTTTCAGTCAAAAGTAGAATACGACGGGTCTTTCAAATTATCGATGACGTCAAATTTTGAATAACTATAACGTCACAGATATATACGGTAAGCCATCAAGGGCCATTATTTAAAACAGAATCGATCTGATCGAGGAGTTCCTTTGAAACACTTGTTTTTTTCAAGAATTATAAATTTATGCCTTAGTTTATGGATATTTAGTATAATCATAATTATTATTAAAAACAATCCATACTTACAGGTGCTATATCCGTAAATGGGCCTATAAACATATTTAAAAGAGCACAACAGGCTACCATAGTAAGAGGAGAAGCCATACAGGTAGGTCTAGTCAATCTCCGTGCATATCCTCGAGAAAGTAATTGAACAATATTTAAATATCCAGTTACATCCTGCAAAATATATTTTTTCTAATAGTTTATTCAGGTAAAATATATAAATTTCTTACTAAGGCAGGATAAAATAATGGAAAAAAAACCCTATAAGGGCTTCGCATATGGGTCATCTTATATGCAGGTCCAATAAATATAAACAGTGATACCAAGTTGTTGGCGAATTGAGGATATTCCGATGCAAACATCATAGCTGCAGCAGTGGCTAATGAATGTCCGATATAAATGGTTTTTCCTTTGGAACCTGAATGGTATCGGATCAATTGGAGTATTGCTGGGATATCGTACTTCGCTATTTCGTCTACACTAAAAATTAGAATGTTTTTTACAACATTTAATTTATTACTCCATATTAATATTTTTGTTATTATAAATATCATATTATATACTAATATAACAATGCTAATAAATATACAGTGAGAACACCAAGGTTAAAGTAAACTCATTTAAGGTGCATGTAATTTTTTTTAAAAGCTTGGAAAGGTCCATCGTCAATTTTAATTTCGCTTCTAGGAAAATATACACTAAAACTCGGTTATAGCGTACCCGAAGGGACTTTAAAAATGAATACTTTATATCAGAAGTACGTAATAATAATATACATTTATACACAATTCTTAACGGTGGGGATTTTTTTTTGGTACATTATAACCGTGGGTTCGTATTAAGCGTGTACTTTATAAGAGAGTTTTACTGTATTTTATATATACAGAATATTCGGAAATAGAGATTTTTATTCAAAGTTTATTTTTTTAAATGATCATTTTTGACAGGGCTATAGGAAGTAAAGGCTTTTTCTAAAACTAGATCAATAAGTATTGCCATATGATTCATAATGATTTTTTTAAGAACATTATATCTTTTTTCTTGACATATTTCTGATATTTACAATCACTATTGCAGACGCCATCTTCTATGAGATCTTGGTATTTTCGATTGATGGCTTATTATCATTTAATCACATGATAGCTCTATGAAAGTCTTACTGTAGATAAGTAATTGTCAATTGTAGTTAATTCAAATTTTCAAATGATGGTGCATTTAACTGAATGCAACGAATAAAAATTTGAACAATGGTTGGATATGCAGATAGGACTTAAATATAAGATGAAGTTTGCTAATTATTTAATAATAGGTACCTGGATGGGCCTATTATATGATCAGTTAGTGTAATGGGAAAAAATTTAGAGACTTTGGCTGTGTAAGAGACAGTTACAAGAAAATTACTTTATTGTTCCCAAAAAAACAAAAAAGAATAATTACTGAATTTAAAAGGGCTTCCTCATGAACCAAGTCGACAAGTAGTGGCAATATCGTTGTTAAATCAGTTTTGTGTTCTAAAATATTTAAATAAAAACGAATGACACCTATACAAAGTGCAGTTAGTTCAGAAAATGATTGAAAATGATTTCGACTGCAAATTAGAATCTTGCGAAATACTGATCAAAAAGATGGAATGTTAATCCGATATTTTTAAATGGGGTAATTTAATAGAGTCCAATAAACAAGCAAAATAATCGATATTGGGCACCAAAAAATCCATACTAAAAGGTAGACACAAAACACAATTCCCCGAATAACTTACGGCATGAGCCGGATTCGTAGGTATCTTAATTGGACCCCGTTATGCAATAAGGAACCAACTAACATTATATTTGTTAATGAAATATAATTTTCTTAATGGTATTCTCGAGATGGATCTATTGCTCACAATTTACCGCAATAGACTTGAGTCTCTAGTTCTTTATTGCAAATCATTAAATATACAAAATTCAGAACGCCTGATATAGTTACCTCATATTTTGAATAATTGTCGGTTGATTCCTTATTGCATAACGGGGTCCAATTGAGGATTATCTTTTTACTGAAGAAACATTTAAATCGCAAAATTATTTAGATCTAGTGCAACATTACATAATACGCAGGTTATCTTTATGAATAATTGGAGCCCTAATATACTGGCATATTCGATATAGTTTCAACAAGATGAAGGGCCTTCACACGATTCGCAAACAGAATACATATAATTAATATGACAATATTTTTCCAAATAAAGGAATCGGAATTAAAGGGTTTTACCGAATGGTCAAATGAATCTCCAGATCCAATCCCATTAGATTTTTATCTATGAGGTTGTCTAAGATCTAAGGTCTACTTGGATAAACCTAAAAATATTAAAAAATTGGAAGCTACAACTACAAATGTTAATTAAGATATTAAGAGAATTTGAATATCGATTTGTTTATTTTATTTTTAACAACCGAATGTACTAAGATTTTGTAGAAGATGCAGTCTATAACAGCGATCGTAATTAAATACGAAAAGTATGTCAAGAAAAAATAAATCGTATTTACTTCAGAAAAATTTTTATGAACTATATCGCAATATTTATTAATCTGTTCTCAGAATTAGCCCCTAACTCCATACAGTAACACTGTTGAAAATGGGGATTTTCTGATGTTTGGATATTTGAAGTATTTTTCATTAAATACAAAGCGATGAGGATTTTTAATTACCATAATATGTTTTAATAAGCGAACCAAGCGACGTCGGTTATTCCGCTTCAACAATTCCTGCCATTTATTTCTGTAGAACTTTAATTTTTTAACACCAAATAATCCGGGAACGTTAGCTTTGCGTAATTTTTATAATAATTGAATATCGTGAAAATTGTCGCGTAGATCGTTTCAACAATAAATGGTTCAATTAATGTGTCTGAACGTTTTTCAAAAAAAAAATTATCCGAGTTTTAAATGAGCTTTTAAATGAATCCAACCTTAACGCTCTCACTGTATACTATTATATAGTACACAATTAAATATTAGCAAATTATGTCTATAGATTTATGATCTTTGAAAATAAAATTATTTTCACTGCGAAATGTTTCAATTAAAAGATAAGAGTTCATTTTGCAAAATATAATTTAAGTCTGTTATTAAATATGTTCGTTTTACGATGGTAGTTGTAATACACATTACGAAATATTCGATTTTTTTTAAGAGAAAAATAGTGGTGAATACTAGAACGTTTTGCTTGTCTGCAATATGTTTCTCCGATTATTTATGTTTTCCTCGTTTGTTAAATGAGGTGTTCAAGTAGATCAAGGTGTTTTTCTATTGAATTTAAATAGATCCTTCAATATAACTCATTCATTAAAGTTGCAAAATAGACAAAATGAGTTTTAAGTTATTGTATAAGAGACAAATCATAGATAATTGTTTAAGGAAATGTCACATGCAAGTACATTAATAATAAGTGTAAGGCTGGCTTGAAATCTAATGGATATTTTTTACAGTAATTCACAATTTTTAAGATTTGCTATATGTATTGGTTATTATTATATTTACATTAATTTATTCAATATATTCTTTAAAAACCTTTAGTTTTTGATTTACCTTGCAATTTATTTTTCTCTATTTTAACCGACGTTGTAGCTATCGGCTGTTTGGGAAATAGAGATGGTTATTCATCCCATATACAGTGGAAGAGTGCGAGTTTGAAAGAAAATATTAATGAAAACTCTATAGTGCGCCATTTAGAATTGCTCCTTATTTTTTTGTTTTTACCACTTACAGTGATTTTTCCAAATTGTCAATCTTTTTTAAGAAATCGCAGAGTTGGACAAATTGTAATCAATTAACGATTAATATTAAATACAAAAATCTTAGCTTTCTTACCTGTGATCCCAAAACTCCTTCTGTGTAACATTTAAAGTTTCATGACCCTCTGAGTATTCCGTGCCTCGATAATTCCCCAGCCAAACGTCGTACCCGGCATCGGCCAATTGAAATGCTAAAAATCAAAAATGCAATTGACTGAAGCACTTTTCGATATTTGAGATATTTAAAAATTGATCGCGTTTTATACATAAAAGGCTTTTTATTCAACGCCGGAATCAAAGTTTAACGTTTTAAAGCACGTGAAAATGTCTAGGGAAGAAATTTCAATTCGGTAAAGTGTTTTGAGTAGACTCAAGAGGTGATTTTTCTCGTTTCTGGCAAACCTCCAGATAAAGTTTCGAATTCGATTGTAAAGAGATTTTTCTTTACAAAAAGATTAAAGAAGTTCGAGGAGACGATTAAAACAAGAATGGTGTTGAAATTAAGTGAGCCACTTTTAAACCGCTGAAATTTTATTATTACAAGATATTATTTTCTGAAAGGGATTAAGAAAATGTTGCTTTAGGGCTTTTATTACACAGTAGAACCGTATTTTCTAATCTGATATACATGTTACTGTAAAAGCTTAAACTTTGTCCAACCATGCAATCAGTGAGTGCAAACAAATCAATGCTTAGGTAAGGTACGGTTGTAAAACTTTTCCTCCGTTTACACTTTTATTATTTATTATTGGGTATAACATATGTACAATGTATATTATGCAAGTCCGGAAGATTTGTATTCAGAACATTTTACTACACTTACATTAGACAACTCATTTAAATCTAAGGATATTAGGGTGTGCAAAAGAGTTAAGTTTTAGTGTTTCACGCTACCTGGCCAACATTTCTTTTCTTATAATAGAAAGATTATATTTAACTCGTGATACGAAATGCATGTAATTTTTTTATCTTGAGTTAAATCGAGCTGGCTATTGCATCAATATTGTCGAACCTGTTTATAATTGGACAAAAATATACAATTGACTATAATTAGGTACATTGGTCTCTTTTGGATCGAATATTAAAAAAATAGTTAATTTTTCGAAAAATGTACAAAATAATTCCATCCTTATCCCTTAGATTCTGAAATTGTTCCCACAAGAAATTTTTTTTTAACAATTTCGCCTCTTTTATATCGCTTTGAAGTATTTACTCAAAGGTAAAAATACGTAAGAGAAGGGTAGGAGAGGAAAAGGAGTAGGGAAAGGTGAAGAAACTGGTGTGGTACCCATGTGTCCCACTGGTATACTCACGACTTTTTGCAAACATTGTATTCCAACTTACTTTATTCATTTAAAAAGTGACAATTCAAATCTTAATAAGATAAGAAAGGTGAAAATCAAATAAAATAGATATGAGAAAGTGCGAAGTACATTTTGTAAAGGGGCACGTTGCACATGGCATACATGGTTGTTGTACGTTTAAATAAAATAATTAAATAATTTATATATGGGTTAAGTGGCACCTCAAATTGAAGGTCTTCCAAAACTGCATGTAGGGGTGTAACTAAATTTTAAATTTATCGATTCGTTTTTGACAAAAAGAGCCTCAATTAGTAAAAACTCAAAAATTGAAATATTTTTTACAAAAACTATTAGATTTTCGATGCATGTTGTAAGGTACTTTTCTCTTGGAAATGATCCTGTATGCATACAGGGTGTTAGGAAAATCAGTTTCGCAATTTTAACCAACGATTAAGGGCGTCATTTCCAAGAGAAAAGTTCCTTACAACATGCATCGAAACCTAATAGTTTTTGTAAAAAAATATTTAAATTTTTGAGTTTTTACTAATTGAGGCTCTTTTTCTCAAAAATGAATCGATAAATTTAAAATCTAATTACACCCCTAAATGTAATTTTGGAAGACTTTCAATATGAGGTGCCACTTAACCCATGGTTCCATTTAAAAAAAAAAGCAATGACGTCATAGGTCTGTCAAATACTGACTGAAAAGTTTCAAGTAACACAAAAAAAAAGACAATTTGTATATACTAATTGAAGTGTTTTTCCGTTTTTGTCAAAACCAAACAGTCATTGAAATATGAATTTTTTGCGTTACTTTTGGGGCGCACTGTATCATTTTTGTAACAGTAATATAAGTCCCGTTGGAACTCTAAGGATTAATTGGACCAAAAATAATGTAATAGCTCTGAAAAATTATTTCAGGAAATTGAGCAAGTGAAATTCTGATAGAGAATCAAATTTTTTACAGAAAATTCGCTATGAACAACCATTTCAGAGATATTATTGCCCAAAACTTAAAGATTTCCTTTATTTCAATGTACCATAACAGCGCCATAATAATTTATACCACCATTAGTGACATTATGAAATTATTTACTAGCATTAGTTTAAATTATAATTAATAATATATGCTAATGATTATTGCGTTAAAAAACGAAAGTAATATATTTAGTTGGTACAGAGCAAAATTAAAAACAAAATTATTTATTGATTT
>JABRWK010000426.1:0-15968 GCA_013372445.1 Hypothenemus hampei | reverse complement strand
AGAGTAGCACAAAAAAGTTACAGCGGTTTAAAAGGGTTCTAATTGTCGCCTGTGGCGTCCTCTATAAGATGCATCGAAATCGTCAATAAATTCGGATTCCTCATCCTGAAGAACCCCCGGATACGAATTTTAGAGAAATTAATTCGAAGCAGTCGAAAGTTATTAAAAAAAGCGTGATTTATTTTTCCAACTTTGACAACCTGTATTTTCGTAACGCTGCATTTTTTGAATAAAATTTATATAGCAAACTGCCACTATTTTTCCGTGTAGAATCACCCCCTAAAATATTTAAACGTTATTTCCGGACACCCTGTATGTAATATTATAGATAGTTTAAGGATTATACTATAAAAAGATAAATAGAATAATTGAAAAATGGAAATTCCAAATAAACTGAGCATAGATACAATATTACCTGTTCATCGCTAAATTCACTCTAAAAATTGATTTTTGAACTTAAACCATCACAAGTCCATTAGTTTTGAATAGTAAAATATAAAGGAAAGAAATCGCAATTATGGCATTTTGAGATTTTTACAGTCTTATCCTTTAATTAAATTTAATAAATATACAATTTTGAACATAAAAATAGAACAAGAGATCTTTAATGGAGGATACTAAATTAAATGGTTTTCAACGTTTAGTTTAAGCAAACCTTTTTTAAATACAATGACTTTGTATGAAATTCAATATTTTCTAGATACTGTAGTGGAAAAAAGGTATAGACGCGTCCTTATACATATTTTAAGCATAAGTGAAGAGCAGGAATTCCAAATGTTCTATGTCTCTTTGCCACTTTTGTCGGGAAAGTATTAAAACTGTGTAAACTAAATGGTAACTCAAAAACTTTATTAACAATTTTGTTATTAGTAATATAGAGCGAATATACCTTTATATTACTAATAACTTTAATATTTTCCCGATAAAAGTAACGTAGACACATAGATTGTTTAGAATTTCCACTGTTCAACTCATTTAACTTATTTAAAATCATGACTTATCAGCAATAAAGTGCTGGTCACTTTTACATTTATAATTATTATAAATTATTGTCCAACTATATTAACAATAGGATATTGTATACAGAGTATTTCAAATTTTATGGTAACCAGTGATATTGTCTGAGGGAAGCGACAACCGTACAACACAAGCTAACTTAAAGGTTACATTAACTCTTAAGAACCCTACTTTATTAACTTCATTAACTTTATTAACCTTACAATATCTCTAAATATTGGTAAAGTTGTTAAGATAAAAATTATTACAGCAGTTTGGTGAACATCATAATTTAGAGAATTTGTCCGCAAAACAACGATCCAAAAATTTACAGCAGGAATAGATAAAGCAGTTCTCAGAATACCGAAACAGGACCCCTAGAATATCACCAAAGTTTCGAAGCAGTTTAACATGATAATTAGAACGACGAAAATTCATTTAATTAGTGAAAGACTTTTCAGTCGAGTTGTTAATTAATAATATAGTGCTTTTGTAATGGAACTTATTACTCTTCTGTAGTTTATGGTTAAGTGTATAAAACTAAATAAAAAATTTAAAGATTTTCGCACTATTTTCTATCGGGTACTCCGACTTTTACCACTTCTATCGATATTTTTTATAAAAATATTCTGCATTAATTGAAGGGGTGAAAATATGTTATGTAACATATTATATTTCTAGAAATATGCCTTTACAATTCCTTTTTAATTCATAATTTTGGCATTTACAATGCTTATTCATCTTTTTAATTCTTTTTTTTTTGTACCCAACATATTGGGATTTGAAATAAATAGACATTATTCTCTTAATTTTTATGAATATATCGAAAAATAGGTTTCTGATTTATTTCTTTACAAAGTTCGAGCTTACTGAGAAAACTATCATTCAAAACGCGTTCATTTCCTTTTTTAAGCAACACAATGTGTTTTGTAAAAATTAATAATGACACATTTCGATTAATACGACATAGAATGGGTTAAAACGATTTTAAATAATTTTACAGACACCCTGTAAATAGTTTCAATTATCATTTCCGTATGCCAAAAGGAACAAGAAACGCAAAATCGAAAGTAAGTAAATTTTTGCGCGTTTATAAAATATTTGCTTCCAGTCAACAAGATCTATTAAACTTTCACGGGCAATAATGAGTAATAATTTAAAAATTTTAAACATACTTACCCATGGATCTTTTTCCTAAACCTACAAAAATTCCAGAGGTGCTTTGCACTCCATGTAACATAAAAACGGGAGGCTTATTATTATTTACCCCAGGAATTCGGAACACTGTCAAATGAAAATCATCTTCTGTACGCACTTTATACGTGATAATGGGGTAGCCGGTGTTTCTTATTATTTCTGGCTAAAAATGCTTAATGACTAGTATTTATAGAAAATTATTCTTTTAATTTCTTACCACTGTGAGTTCGGCAGCAAAATCATACCAACACTTACTATTATTGACCATGTTAAAGTAGTCCCGGAACGTAGGGCAGACATTGTTAGGTTTTTGTTGACCAAGTACCAAACAAATATTGAAAGAAATAATAAAACAATCGAATGTGTTGAGTTTTAAGTGCATCTCTTTGTTTAATGTTAATTATTATTATGTTGTTATTGTTCAAATTTTCGCGCGATACTGAATTATGTAATATGTGTACTATCGCGGTACCACTGCAATTTCACCGATTGTGTGAGAGAGACACGTATAAAACAGATTTTATTTTAATTCTTACTTTCTTCAAGTGGAGCGTTAAGGTGGAGTTTTTGTTAAACCGCTACTATTTGTGGTGGTACATGACGAGGTCTGAAATAGTATTATTGGAAGCTTAAAAAAATTTGAAATGATACAGGAAATTTGAAGTTTTTTGAAAGTTTTACACATGCGAAAGCTATTTTAAAAAATTCTTTCCTATACTCATAGTTTGTTACCGTAACGGTAAAGATTAATAGATGTTTAGAGAAAATGCACGTCTTAATGTCTATCGTACATTCCTCCGGAAAGCTACAAAAACTAAATATTTCCTATTAATTAATTTCCTTTTATTACTATTTCCAACCGCCCACACCGTTTTAAAACTAATTAATAATAAAGCGTTAACGAATTAACAATAAAGGGTAAGTAGGAAACAAATTATGTTTGTAGTAATCGAATCTAAATATTTTGAATCTCCGAATTTTTACACACTGTGGCCCACCTAGTTTTCGTTTTGTGAAATTTTCGATTATTGAAATTATGATTTTTTTTAAATTTTAGACTTTCTGAAGTTGTATCGTAAGGCAAAGTGATAGGACGCTCTATTGAAAACCAAAGTCTACTATATTACATTTTTATCGTTCATATTCCAGAAGGCGCTTTAGGCTTTTTTGATATAGGATTTTATTAAATCGTTATATTTAAAATGTTTCAAAATAGATGTAGCCCAAATTTTTTTCAAAAACCTCTGTTCATAAAATAAAATGAATTTTCATTTTCATATTTAATTCAATTTTTCAATTTATATTAAACCAATTAGGTACACTGCTAGGTAGGAATTTCTTTGTAAATATGACGTGTACACAGATACTCGTTATTTCTTACATCGTTTTTCTATATTATGAAAGTAAGTTCCTAACGACAAAATCTAATGGAGTTAATTTGAGCAATTTAAATTTTTTTTAAATTTAAATAGCCGCCGGACCAACTTAAATAAACAAATAAATTCATAAATTGTGTTAAATAATCATATTTTGTTTTGATTTATTATGATTTAAATATGCTTAAATTTAAAAACTAAATCATTTAGGGCAGTGGTCAGTAATTGGTTTACGAAAGTCTAGGTTTTGAGTTACGGTTCCCTTTTTTTTAAGATTCATAATGAAGGTGTTTCGATTTTGTAACGTTCATCATTCCTCAGGTATGCCATTGAAAGCTTTCACGTACCACCTAAAAAACCTTCGCGTGTCACTTGGTTGCACACATGCCGTAGGTTGCCGACCTCTGATTTATTGTTTAAATTTTTCAAAATTTTTATGGTACCAAAACATAGAAAATTAATTTTTATTTTTCGTAATAAATAAATATAATAAACTTTTACTTCTTCTAATTTTAATAAAAGATTTTTTAGATTTATATCGCATACATGTTATTTAATAATCACCTGATGATGTTTTACAGGGTGATTGCCTGTTTTATTTTAAAAACAAATTTCTATAAATATGGGATTTGTCATATTTAGTAGACGAGATACACGGTGTTCAAGTTTCATGAATTATCACGTTTTTTAATTTATTCTTCCATTTTTTTAAGGTAAATGATTCAAGTTTCGCATGAGATATAAGAACAATCTCTACTCCCAGACCATATAATAATTTGACATAATCTACAAGATGTTATAATTTTTGGAATCACTTCTAGTTTTATCAATTAGAACTTTTTTTCTACTATGACACTGACATTCAGTATAATATTTTTAATCTTTTTGTTTTTTGGAAAACATTCCAATTCTTACATTTTTTGGCTTACATGCTTTTGTTTCTGTTTTTTCAAGTTCCGATGGGTAAAATTTGTAGTGACTTCAAAAATTATATTTGTAGATCGGGTTAAATTATTATTTGATTGGTTGCTTAGTTGCAAGATTCTATTCTCTGAGTTGAGGCACTTCCTCCAGTTGTGTATTTATTGCGAGAAAGGTTTAATTTTATAAAAATTATAAGCAACTACCTGAAAATTTTATTTCGTTGCAATGTAATAATTTATTATTATTTACAATTATTGCTAAAATAATTTTATTCTTTCTCCTAGATTTCACAGCAGAGACATTCAGCGCTGATCATTGGAATAATCAATGTTAAAGAAAATATAGAATTAAGAGCCTACAACAGATACATTCTGCAAGAATATTGTTGGATTATAAAGCTTTGTTCGGAATCCAAATTTTAAAATGAAGAGCGTTTAGTGAGTAAACAGTCACACTAATACCATATATCAGTATAGGCTGATGCTGGAATATCAGCTGAAGAATCGTTTTCTCGAAATGCTATAATCCCATAATAAACCTGTATGGACTGAAAATCCATACATCCCTTCGAAAATAATATTCAAGAAAATTTTTTAGTCAATATATGGGTTGAACTTATCCTGAATGCAGAATAATCCCGAAGATATTTAAAATATAATTTTTTTCTTGAATTACTAGTAGACATTGAGGGTCAGGTTTTAAAATGTGATTCATACCCGATGTTCTATTTCTACACTTCAATTTATTTGCGCGTAAATTTTGGAATGATAATTTTCCTAGCCGATGGATTGGAAGAGCAGAACTACAATCGCTAGGGACCAGACATAAACCTTCTATATTACATTTTATTGAGTCACTTAAGATCCCTTCGTGGAATTTGAATTGTCGAATCGTCAAATTTGAACAAGGGCTAAAATAATCGATTTACTATCAAAAAACATCGAATGTGTCTGAGGCAGTTCGTCAATTAGAAAAAACAATACATGAGTGTATTAAAGCCGAAGGTGATCACTTTCGATACTTACACATATTATATTATACAAATACTTATAATGAAATTATAGGTAAATTTATTTGGCGATTAATTGCAATTAAAACACAATACGTACAAAGATAAAGTTTAAAATAGTTATTACTTACTATGCTAATGAGTTGTATTTTCTTTAATAGTCATATGCATATAATAGATTCGTAAGAATATACACAATAGCAGTTAATTAATAATTATCTTAAATTATTTTAGTTATGGAATTTTCACGTTTTTACATGTAATTTTATTTTCAAAACTGCTTCTAATGATATTTACTAAGAATAACGTTTTTCTATAAAATTAAATGTTCACTAAGTCAATTTATTCAAGAAAAATATATACAGTATAATACAAAAAATTAAGAGGATGTAAAATATGATGAAACTCCAGATGACTAGTCATAGAGAGCACAAAATCTAATGTAATTTTTGAGTTCTGCATCATTAAAAAAACCAATGTACTTATATGAAATTTCGGCGTGTTATGACATATATATTCAAAGATATTCACAAAAAACAAATAAAATTTTAAATTTAAATAGCTGCAAATTGTAGTAAATAACCAGTGTTAATATGGGGTTCTATTTTAAGATAAGTTCAAGATCTGTCCTTTGAAGTGACTCATGCGTTTAATTAACATTCTATATTGCGTCTAACTATTAATAAATGAAATTGGTTAGGAGTTTTATTCTACCATACATAACAAGAACAAAAAGGAAGATTTATATATTTTATTTCTATTTTATCTCACGCAATGCTATAAGATAAATGTTTCGTACAACCGGACTATTTCTTTTTCTAAATTTCTTTTTACGATCAGTTCCATTTTCTTCAATTTTTTAAAAATATATCTATTTTATTTGGGTCAGACGTTATTTTTTATGTTTTACATGATGAATTAATTTTTCTTTTTTTCCATGCGTCGCAAGAGCGAAATTTTCACAATCTAGCGGAATTAAACTCAATTTACCAACTTAATTATATTTTCAGTACAACTAGAAATTTATATTCTGGACATTCCCTTGGACTGTTTTTGGAAATAAATTAAGTCTCCGCTGCGCGTCATATCTGTCAACAAACTTACAACTGTCAGCATCCACTGAGTTTTAATGCTTCGCTCTGATATTTAAAATTTGTTTTTGTTGAATTTTGTCTTAACAATAGTGCGTTATTTTAAGTGTAAATTTTTTTCAGTATTGCCCAAAACATAAAGGTAAATATAAGCATTAAATTGTTACAATACACTTTCAACATTTTCTATACTGGATCAAGTTATATTGAAAGGTCATTTTTTTTAACTGTCTTGAATTTCATTTAAGATATTAAAAATTTAATCCATGTTATTCAGCAATATTATTTCACTCTTTTTAAATTACAAAGTATGATTTGGTCGAAGCAATATAAAAGTTCTGCGCAAATTTTCGCGTTTTATATATTTTCCCTATTTTCAGAATGATTCCCAATATTTCTCGCCGCTCAATTTTTGAAATATGGGTACCGCATCCCCCTCACTTAGATTTGACAAAGTAATGGCTTATGTATTGAATTTATTAAACATATTAGGGCCCCCCTATAATCCATTGTGCAATTTAAAAGTAACAATTAGAACCTGTCTGAGTCAAATAGGACAAAGATGGAGTAAAGCGAATAGGCATCGAGGCCGATTTTTATCAGGTAACGCTTTGTGGCTCGGAAAGAACATTCATATTTCTAACATCATAATTCATTCACATACTTTACCTGGAGCTAAGGGTTCAACAATTAAAATAGGTCGACCTAAAAAAGCATATCAATACTGTAATCAGAAAGTTCAGGTACGGAAAATAAAATCGCTTCTTCAGACTGCTACTCATGAAGAACTGTCAAAGGCAACTGAGATAAAATTGTATAAAGCAGGAAAACGAGACTCAGCGCAAATCGCCAAAGAAATCTGTGCAGCTTCTCCTGAAAGGGGTACTAAATACAAGAAAGCGCGGTTATCTTCTTTGAAAAATTCCCACAAACTAAGCCCAAATCAGGCATTACCATTATTGATTGATGCTAACCTTTCGACAAATCAGTATAACGTCATACGTAATAAAGCAGAACAAAATAATTGCAAATTTTATCCACCTTACTATAAAGTTAGCGAAGCTAAGAAGTGGTGTTATCCTCCTGATGCATTAATAACAGAAACTTCCGCTGAGATACCAGTGCAATCACTTATTGATCACACCGTAACACGATTGTATCAAGCTCAAAAAGAAGTGCTTTGCATTTTCAAACTAATTGTAAGTGATACTCTCTGTTTAATAGTAAAGTGGGGTTGTGATGAGAACAAACCAGATATAAACAAAAATTTAGTGATGAAAACAGTACTGATGAAAGCTTATTTTCTCTGTCAATGGTTCCTATTCAGATGTATTGAGATTCAAATAAAAACTCAAAAAAAATCATATGGCAGAATCTCACTCCTTCTTCGACCAAATATTGCGGCCCGATCAAGTTTGTTTTCCCAAAAAAGTCGGCAAGTGTTATAAATAGGGAAGTTAATAAAATTAAGGAACAAGTAGCTAAGCTATCTGCAATAATTGTTCAAATAGACAACAAGACGTTTATTGTCAACGTTCAAATGATTTTTTGTGTGATCGATGGTAAAGTTTGCAATTCGGTCTCTTCATGTGCTTCCACTCAGACCTGTTATTTATGTGGTGCGAAGCCTCGCGAAATGAATAATTTAAACATTCTTTCTCAGAAACTAGTAAATGAAAACTTTTTAACTTTTGGACTATCACCTTTACATTCATGGATTCGGTTTTTTAAATGTGTGTTACACATCTCTTATAAATTAGATATTAAAAAATGGCAGGCTCGTAGTATAGAAAATCAAAACAAAATTGCAGAAAGGAAACGAATGATTCAAGAAAAATTCAGAAAAGGACTTGGTTTGTTAATAGATATGCCTAAACAGAAAACTGTAAATACAAATGATGGCAATACGGTCAGAAAATTCTTTAGAAACGCAGAAAAGTCCTCGGAAATAACTGGAATTAATGTTGAATTAATCAAGAAATTTCATATTATTTTGGAATGTTTGAATTGTGGATTTCCTGTAGATTTGGATAAGTTTGAAGTGTACGTAAAGGAAACGTTAAAATTATACTTGAAAGAATACTTTTGGTACCATATGCCTGTCAGCGTACATAAAGTGCTTTTTCATGGTAAAAAGATTATAGCATCCAGTATTTTACCAATAGGTCAGCTTTCCGAAGAAGCACAAGAGGCAAGAAATAAAGACTATCGAAAATATCGTGAGCTATTTACCAGGAAAACATCAAGGCTTTATACAAACACAGATCTGCTAAACCGGCTGCTTATTACCTCAGACCCTTTTATTGCGAGTGTTAGATCTGTCAAAACAAAAATAGTAACATACAGCCAGAAGTATTGAATTTATTAAAAGAACCATCTTCTTGTATACTGTAATATTAGTTTAAATGTTTATAAATGTTAGTAGCAAATAGTTTCTCTTTTGAAAATCATAATGCTACTATGTTATTTCACATGGAATATAATATGTATATCAAAAATTTAAAAATGTTCCTTAATGCATCTATTGCTAGGATATTATACGGATGTGAACTTGGCAAGTGAAACCTGAAAATATCGTATATTGTTAATGCCTTCAAATAAAATTTTCCTCTTTATTCAAAAAATAGTTATTGCTATCAATTAGTTTAGTTCCGCTAGATTGTGAAAATTTCGCACTGTGCGTCGCTTAAAATGTGTACATTTAGAATGTAATAAAAGTGTGGAAACTCTTAAATATCTAGAAAACTGCTTAACCAATTTTAACCAAATTTGGCACACATACTTAGGAGATCGAAAGGAGACGAAACAACGGTGACACAGTCAGTGTTGCTAAGTTGTCCGGTTTTCAGATATTTAAAGAAATTGCATTTTTTTTATATGAAACCTGGATGAATGTATATTATTACGTAATTAGGTACCGTTATTTATTATGAGCAACTTTTATTCTTACAACATTGGTTAAAACATTTTTATTTGACGAGAAAATTTATTTTTAAATTCCACCATAATGATTACACGGTATTAAAAAAAGTCGAAAATAACATCCGTTTTAAATGCCAATGTTATCATCAAAGTTAATAATTAATAATTAAAATGCAAATTATCATTGACAATGTTAAAGCAAACATTGAGAAAAAAAGTACTTTTTACAAAATTCTAATTTCTTAATGAAACTGACATATACTATAAAGCGAAATAATCGGCATAAAGAGATAATTGTTTCGTTTGAAACCATGGTGATGATTAGAATTTACAGACATCTATGGAATCTGCGAAAAAATAAGGGTTCGCAAATAAGTGAAACTGAAGTATTTCCATAAATTATCAATTCGGGTGATTTTTAGGGATGGAAAATCTGAATATATGTATAAATGAGGGTGTGCAAAAATATGAAGTTTCTGTTTTTCAGGCAGCCTGGCCAAAATCTCTTTTCTTACATTAAAAGGATAATATTTCTAAATTTTCACCTATAAATATTAACATTCGATCGTTTATCGCGTTACTCTGTATTAAAAAATATTCTTATTCTTGTAACTCTCAAAGAAACTCTTTCAGAATATTGGGCAAATGATATTCTGATAGAGAATCAAATTCGTTACAGAAATGGTCCTTAGAAATATTTCGTTCAAAATGACCGTTCCAAAGACATTAATATTCAAACTTAAATTAAAAATTTGATGTTTGAAATTCCCGCTTCATGTCAACATGCGATAAAATCGTTCCAATAAAAAACATTATAATATCAATGATGATGACAAATTATTTGTAAATTTTAACTTTGCCTAAATAACGACTACCCTACTATACATATTTGTATACTTATACAGTATGAATACTTAAGTTGTTGACATATGGAAAACTTGCTATATATGTACATAATATGTATATTATGTTTTGATCAACCTATATCCGATATTTTACCTTTTTAACTAGTACTAAGATCTAGCAATGCCCAGAACTAGTTTGGTCCAATACTATTTCTGAACTCTTTAAGTCAACTAGAAAAAATATATTAAATTTAGGAAATGTAACGTAAAGTAAGGAATGGCTTTTGTAATATTTGAAATAGTAAATAATATAATAATCGTATCTTACCTTAATTTACCTTACTAAACCCTTCTTATTCTTTTTCGGAATAACAATAACACAATATAATGTTATATAATAAATAGACATGTTAGGGAATTGTATTCAGCAATCCTGTTAATTCTCAAAGGTACTTAAGTTGGATTATAGGTGGCACTGGCGAAAAGTAGGAAAAAGGGAAGCCCCATTACGTAGGCGTACATGTCTATAGTTAGTAGTTAAAATCTGTCATTCTTGTCGTTCGTTGTTATCAAGTTGTTGTGTAATAAACACCCCCAATTTCATTTAATAAAAAGAAATCATTTATTGAAAGGAAGGCAAAACCTTAAACCACCCTTATTCTTTACATCAGAAGTGGGATACATACTGAGTGACCACAAAGTGAGCGATTTTCGTGACTCTACACAGAAAATAGTTTTGTAAAATAATGGCCGACCATGTAGAAGGAGAAATGGACGTAACAGGGGATTCCGATGAAATTCCTCTTGTTGAGGAAGAAGCAATCCGTGTACCTTCTCCGGAGGCAAAACGTCCAAGAATTGATTGGCAAGAAAATTTAATTTCCCTAATTGCTGCTCAGCAAGAACAATTGCGTGAACTAACAAAACAGGCCACTATGGCGTCGAATGCGACAAATATGCCAAGTGCAATGCATTCTCGATTACCTGAATTTGGGGCACCATCGGGGTCGCATATTTCTTTTCGTTTATCAGAATTTGATCCTGATCAAAGTGAACATGCTATCGAAGAGTGGTTGGATATTGCTGACACTCTTCGAAAAGAAGAGAATATTCGAGATGGCTTAATGATAACCAAAGTCGGAGAAGCATTAAAAGGACGTGCCCATAGTTATTATTGTAACTGGAAGCCAATACATCGTACATGGGAAGAATTTCGAAATTATTTAATGGTCGCCTTCCCTGATCGGGAGACTCCTGGTGCTCGAGCATATACTGCAGCCACCCTAAGGAGCAATGAATGTGATTCGCTCAGCGATTATGGAATAAAGAAGTTGCGGGCAATTAAAAGATTTCATAGTGCTCTGCCTTGGAATACAATCATCAGTATGGTGGAGTATGGTCTTGGTCACGCCGAAGCACAAGCAGCAATTCGGATTCAACAACCTAGTTGTGAGAAAGATCTTTTAAAACTTCTAAGTGAATATGATGCACGACACAATATCGCACGTCAGCAAAACCGTAAAACACACCAAAATGAATTTGTGTCGCAGAAGCGACGTGAAAAAGTGCCGAAAGGCGTTTGTTTCCGATGTGGTCAAGCAGGCCATCACCAAGATTCCTGTCAGCTGAAAATGGCTAGCAAGCAAGAAGACAAACAAGATCAAATAGCTCCTAAAGAGAAAATTCCAATATGCACCTATTGTAAAAAAACTGGACATACTGTGTCTGGCTGTTGAAGTAAACACGGAAAACCCAAGAAAGCTTGTGTGTTAAAAAAATGACGCTAAACTAAATTTAACACCTCTGGCAATATTGCTATGCGACGACGGCAGACCTAAATTCTCATATTTGATTGACAGTGGAGCAAACATTTCAATAGTCAAACATTCAGTGATAAAAACCTTAAATGCTAAAATTGTGAATACCAGTTCGCGAGCTTGTGCAGGTTTGGGAATGCAAATTGTGCGTGCTGTTGGGACTACCGATTTAATAGTAATCTTACCAGAAGTTACATTGGAAATCTCCTTCACTGTTGTTCCAGATGAAGTAATACCAGGTAAAATTGATATAATCATCGGATGGGACGTTATAAGTCGGTCATCGCTACGCGTTAAAAAAGGAAACCATGGACTTGAATTAGAGCCTAACCCTCAAAATATTCATAATGTGTTACTTATTAAAAATATGACTAATCCATAGATAATTATTAATCAATATGGACTCAATACTACACTGAAGTCAAAATTAGAACGTATGTTATCCAAATATCGAAGACAAACAGTAGATCATATTACTACAGGCAAAATGACTATAAGGCTCAAAGATAGTAATCCATTTGTTTTCCGTGCCAGACGATTAGCTTTTGAAGAAAGGAAACAAGTGAGACATATTGTTAATGATCTTTTAAGTGACGGTATCATTCGCGAAAGCCGCTCTGAATACGCCAGCCCTATTTTGGTAGTGCAAAAGAAAAATGGTGAACCAAGATTGTGTGTTGATTTCCGTGAAGTTACTAAGAAAGTTGTGAAAGAAAGGTACCCTTTACCCAATATTCAGGATCAAATTGACGCACTCTACAAGGCAAACTATTATACCACATTGGACATGAAGGCTGGTTTCCACCAAATGGACATAGAAGAAAAATCTAAGCATATCACCGCTTTTATAACTCCTGATGGACTTCATGAATTTAACAAGATGCCTTTTGGATATGTGAACTCTCCTGCAATTTATTAGAGGGCAATCGTTAAACCGTTGGGAAGTCTGAAAGGTACCATTGCATTTGTATACATTGACGACATTCTAATACCTTCAGTTACGATAAATTACGGCTTGGAATATTTAGAAATGGTATTGAAAGCTTTGTCTGTAAGTGGATTTTCTCTGAATTATCAAAAGTGTGTATTTCTCGCCACTGAAACTGATTATTTAGTTGTTACCTTGAGTCAAGGTACGATTGAACCAAGTACTCGTAAAGTGTTGTCTTTAAGTCAATCACCTGTTCCTAAAAGTGTAAAGGGAGTACGACAATTCCTCGGACTTGCCGGATATTTCCGCAAATTTATTAAAAACTTTTCTACACTTATTGCCCCAATTTCAATGCTATTGCGCAAAAACCAACCGTTCGAATGGACAGCAAAGTGTGAAGATATTAGACAGCAGATCATAAACAAATTAACAAGTTTTCCAGTCCTACGCATTTATGATCCCGAGTTAAAGTGCCAGTTGCATACGGACGCAAGTTCTGTCGGAATTGGGGCTGCACTTTTTCAAGAAGAAAACAACGTTCTCCATTCTATCGCATATTATAGTCGACGAACTACAGAGTATGAGTCTAGATACCATAGCTACGACTTAGAGACCCTAGCCATTGTGGAGGCAGTGGAACATTTCCGTGTCTACCTATATGGAGTGCATTTTATTGTCTATACTGACTGTAATTCAGTTCGTGCCACTGCCTTAAAGAAAAACTTACATCCATGTGTAGCTAGATGGTGGACCAAGTTGCAAGATTTTGACTTTTCAATTGAGTATCGACCCGGCGACAAAATGGCTCACGTTGGCTACCTAAGCACGAATCCAGTTGATAATGACGACGAGATGAAAGTGAACGTTTTGAAAACTGTAAACATACACAAACTATCCAGTGTTCTTACGTTACGTGAGTTTCAAAGAACTGATCCATTCTGTCGTGATATATTAGCCAACCCAGACACTGATCCGAATTTTGCAGCAATAAATGGAATTGTGATGAACAGAGCAGTAAAATCGAAATGTTTTGTACCCATAGCCGCTCGATTGCTAGTTATGCGATTATATCACGACGAATCATCACATATAGGATGGGAAAAATGTATTCAGAAAATGCGAGAGGATTTGTTTTGGCCTAAAATGGGACAATGCCTGAAGAAATATATCAAAAACTGTCGAGCATGCATCTTAGGAAAGTCCCACACCGGCCGTCGGCATGGATTTTGGCAGTACAGCGAGAAACCAAGTGACATATTGGATACCTGGCATGTCGACCATGTAGGCCCTTTAGTCAGTTCCAATGGGTGCACCCAAATTTTAGTTATAATTGATGCCTTCTCCAAACTTTGTTGTTTCAAACCAATACGAAAGAAGAATTCAGAATATTCAATACGAGCATTAATGGCAGTCTTTGAGGAACTGGGAAAACCAAGACGAATTATAGCGGATAGGGGAGCAGCTTTTACCTCGAAAGAATTTCAAAACTTCCTTAGTGAGCAGCAAGTGCAATTACATCATATTGCAACTGGGGTGCCCAGAGGGAATGGGCAAGTGGAGCGCGTAATGCATACAGTTTTCAATTTATTACGGGCAACTCTCACGGCTGAAAAGGAAAGTTCGTGGACTACAGCGTTAGCTGATATTGAGGATAATTTGAATTCTACCGTACACTCAGTTACTGGATATGCTCCTACAATCTTGCACTTAGGGACAAACCCAAGATTAAAAGCAACCAAGTCATTTTTAGGTGAACCGCCACAAATTGACAATTTTGTTGATCCAGACGAGGCCATTGCTGAGGCCCAAGTACGGATTAGAGACAATGCCCACAGACAAGCTCATCAATTCAATTATACAAGATATCGAGCTACATTGTTTGCTGTAGGGGATAGCAGGAGGTGGGAAGCTAAAAGCCAAATACAAAGGACCCTATGTAGTTCATAAAGTACTCCCAAATGAAAGATATGTTCTACATAGTAAGGGAAAGAGAAGTACAGTAGCCGCTCATGAGCAGCTAAGGAGTTGGCCGCCTGAGAAGAGTCAGGAATAAATAAAAAAAAAATATGATAGGAGGAGAAGAAGAAAATGTCCTTGACTTTTTCATTGCAGCATTAAAGATGCATTTGGTTAGTAAGAGGATAGTGACAACCCCACTAAAACCTAAGGTGGCAACCCCACTAGATCTGTAATGGTGACTCCACTACTTCAGGGAATAGTGGCAACTCCGCTAATTCTAGATAGGGGCAAAACTCAATAGGCTATGTGAAGTGATAGCTTCAGTAATTTTAAATAATAAAAACACTATAGACTTTAAATTTCAATGAATCATAATTTGTTTAGCATTTCAGAGATACCTTAGACCCGAGGACGCTTGTCTTGCAGGATAGCCGTGTTAGGGAATTGTATTCAGCAACCCTGTTAATTCTCAAAGGTACCTAAGTTGGATTATAGGTGGCACTGGCGAAAAGTAGGAAAAAGGGAAGCCCCGTTACGTAGGCGTACATGTCTATAGTTAGTAGTTAAAATCTGTCATTTTTGTCGTTCGTTGTTATCAAGTTGTTGTGTAATAAACACCCCCAATTTCATTTAATAAAAAGAAATCATTTATTGAAAGAAAGGCAAAACCTTAAACCACCCTTACTCTTTACAGACATGTGTAGGATCGTCCGTTGACCAAAGGCGTAAAAAAACATTAATGCGGCAGATCTCGGTCCATAAAGGTATACATTAAAAAACTATCATATAACTGTTAATTGTTTCTTAAGGTAAAGTGCTCTAATAATATATTTTAGTATTATATACAGGGTGGGGCACCACATACGACACGAAAGATTACGCCTAAAGTATTTACTATTTT
>JABRWK010000425.1:20920-44138 GCA_013372445.1 Hypothenemus hampei | reverse complement strand
AATGCTTAACAATCAATTAAATTTCCCGTCAAATATTTAACAGTTCGTCAAAATGAAATAACGAAGGTTTTGACAATCCGTTAACGTTTGTGCATACGGGCATAATGCCCGTATGCACAAAAGTCGATTTAACGATTCGTCAACTAACGAATAATTAAAATTGACAATTTGTTAAATTTAGTTTGGCATGCACAAAATGATTTTTTGAACATTTACGTTACATTAACAAAACTTAACGATTTGTCAAGTAACGAAGTGTTAGATATATGTACCTTTGGATATATCTATTTAATTGATTGTTAAGTATATGACAGTTCGTTATGTGTAAATATTTTTTTGATATTTAACGAATTGTTAACAGGCCGTTGACAAGTCGTCAACTTAATTGGTGCGTCTCGAGCAATTAAGTTCTTCGTTAGCAGAGTTTTTATTTATTTTTAATTTATTAATTATTACATTGTTGGATTTTTGTATATTTAACACAAGTTAGTTTATACAAATTTACAAGAAAAATGTCAATTTTGTAAATAGTTACGGATATCGATTTATCCGATTTGAGTGATTCTGAAGATTTGCTACCAAGACCGAGAAGGAGACGTCCTGTTCTTCAAAGAAATCGTTTCATACGAGACAGAGAAACCCCATTTGAAATATAGAGGACATAGAATTTAAACATCGATTTGGTCCAAGCAAAAATATTATTACCAATTTATTAGAGCAATTTGGTCCAGCTTTAGAACTAAAAAACTCTGTGCAACAAAGCTATTTGTGCACAGCTACAAATTTTAATTGCGCTTAGGTTTTATACTACTGCTGGTTTTCAAGCAATTGATTGAAGATTACATTCATGCCCACTAGCCAAATGTTAGGCACCTTATTAAACGGGTAACTTTTCAAATTGCGGCATTGGGGCAGAGATATATTAAAATGCCTAATACTCCGGAAGAACGGGCTCATGTAAATCGAAGATTTTTTCGGATTTGTCAGTTTTGGAGAGTTATTAGAGCCGTCGATNGGCAACGATTTTGACCCTTTTAAACCGTTGCAACTTTTTTATCCTACCCTGTATGCCATTTTAGACTAGAAAAATCGATTCTCTTATCTTTTTTACTTAAAAAAGGTATACCTCATTGAAGTCGCTAGGAGCAACGGTTTCCGAGAAAAACGCATCTAAAGCTGATGATGCATGCTAATTATTTAAAAATAAAGTCATATTTTTGCGTAAATAATGGGGCATACTGCAACAGCGTATTACTGCGACCAAAATAAGTGGATTTACTTTGGTTTATCCTAGTGCCAAAATCGAAAATAACAAAGATACAGGGTTAAAGAAAATGTGATGTATTCTTCAACTTTGACACCCTGTATCTTTGTTATTTTCGAACAAAGTTAGCGATAAATCTTCATTGCCACCTAACTGTTCTAGGTAATCCAGTACTTTGGAGGGATCCCATGTCGATTGGTACTTCCTCTTCCCCGGTCTCAGCCTGTATATACCTTTGAGGAACCTTGTAATTGCAGGGTCTTTCAGAGAATTGGTGTCGTTTATAAGAGCCAAAGCTGATTTGTGGACGTTGAAAGAACTATAGCAGCACTGGGATGATTCTAGTAGGTTTTGAAAAAATTGCAGTATTTCCTTTGGTCCCGAATTATAAAGAGAAAAGCCATTTTCTCTGCAAAATGGCCACCAATGTCTGAAAGTTGACTCGTACTGTTTAATGGTACCCCTTGCTAGAGACTGAATGATTAATGGGATATATGGTTTTGGAATACCTCGCCGCTGAAAAGCCTCCCCGACAATTTGCAGGCCGCCAGGGAACATTTCGTTTTCCAGTCTAATCTGAAAGGAAAGGGGTTTATTAAGGCTTCATCATTAAAAATTAAGGGTGGTTTGCATAGCAGTCTTTATAAGATGGGAAACCATGATTGAGAAGGCCAATAGGGGACGGCAATTATGCCCTCGGCCTTGTCCGTAATAATCTTGTTGATGGACCTTAGGATAAGATTGAATGGGGGAAAGGCGTAAAAATACCATTTGGACCAATTCATCGTGAAAGCATCCACTGCTGTGGTATCCGGGTCTGGAAGCCATGAAATGTTTTTCGCGCATTTGCGGTTTGATTTGAAGGCGAAAAGGTCCACCTCGAAGTGACCCAATTCCCTCGTGATGATATCGAACTCCTTTGACCTTAGCTCCCATTTTTTGAGATACAGTGTGTCAATAAACTTTAAAAAAAATCTTTTTTTTGGGACCCTGTATTTACGACGATTTTTTGTATTTCAAAAACGGTGCGTTTGCGAACACATGTGAATAGGAACTTTTTTATTTAGAATGAGCCCAAGAATATTATCCTTCAGTATAAACATGACATTAGAGTACACCTTGTACATGGAAGCCATGTATCAAGGGACTATAAACTGGAATATCTTCTAAATTAGGCGATGAATCAAAATTTTACAAGAATGAAAAAAGGCAGATAGGAGAACAGTTAATTTAAAATGCTAATCGAAATCACTATTGGCGTGCGCAAAAAAAAGTTGGGGGGAAAATGTGTACATGACCCCCCATTTCCCCCACCCCTGTTTCAATTTTTTTTACACAAATTATGGGAAAAGAGCATCTAATCGAACTGTGCATTGCTGCAAAATTTCAGGAAAATACGTTAAAAAACACCGGAGTTATTAAAACATTTTTTTTTCCAACTTCAACACCCTGTACACTAAGTATAAAGCGTCTAGGAGAAAAGTCGCATAAGGAAAATCTACTTATTTTCACTCAAGGAATCTGTAGTTAATGGATTGGCCTGCATTTTCGTAACACCCTGTATACCATAAACAAAACTTCACAAAACAAAACTGTGTAGAAAGGAAACTTCTTATATTTAAACCTTCGAGAAAACCGCTTTAGCAAACACATCATTATTAGATATTAGGGGTTTGTTATAGGTATACTTTAGCAAACACTTGTGAATTACTGGACCAGCCTGCCATTTTTCTTAAAATAATGAGGTCAACACCCTGTAGATGAGCCGCCGTTGTTGTCGCGTGCCTAGTGGAATGAGCGGAAAAGATGAAAGTATCAATTCCACTTTTCAAAAGAACTGACTTTATCCACCTACTCAGTGACTGGCTACTGGCTCTTGATGTGGTTTCTTAAGCGCTAAAAACAATTTTTCTTTTTTATCTCTAAATTTCGCAGTAACCTCAATATATTTTTGTATGGTTGAAACTACACATAGCTTAGGGTTGTCTGTAAACTTTGGTAGTATAAGTGCCGGTTGCTCGCGACCCGGCCCTGAAGTTTTCAGTAAATGCTCTATCCTAATTTCTACGTCATTACCCCGTGTTATAATATTATTAATATTAATATGTGCCAAAGTTTGGGCCCTATGAGCAGTAGCTAATGCTAATAACATCACTGATTTTTTCGTTAGTTTCTCTAATGATAATGTATCTAATGGGACCCATTCTTTCACATATTTTAAAACTACCGCAACATCCCAAGTAAAGTGATATTTTGGTTCAGGTGGTTTCATTTTAAAAACCCCTTTAAGAAACCGCGTTACCAATGAATTTTCCCCAATTTTATTCTTCGATACTAACGATATTGCTGATCTGAATGTATTGAGGGTGCTATATGAAGTATCTTCTTCAAATTTTCGAGTTAGAAATTTCAGAAGTGTAGCGTAATCCGGATCACCGAAATTAGAGTTTAACTCTATACAAAACCTATTCCATTGCGTTAACGCTGATGCGTATTGTCTGATAGTAGAATCTGTTAATGAAGCTAATAGAATTTGGCTGCTTCTGAAGGTACACCCTTCCTTAGGAAGGCTTCGCAGATATTCTGCCTGCTATAAAACTCAGTTGCTTGACTTTGGGATGTTGCTTTGTCCTACACAAGGAAGATAATAATAATTTAGGATTCGGTTGAAACTTTATGGGTTCACTAGTAAGAAGCGATTTGAATAACGGGTACCACGGTTGATTAGGCCAGTCCGGTACTACAATAATACCTGAAGCTTTAACTGTTTTAATTTTTACCAGGATTTTAAGAATCAAAGAAAAAGGCGGGAAAGCATAGAATTCTTAGTCCAACAAACTATGAACGCATTTATATCCTCTGCATTTTGATCTGATAGCCAAGAGAAACATCTTTTATGTTTTGCACTTAAATTTGAAGCAAACAAATCTATCTCCGTTTTACCCAACAATCTCGTAGTTTTTTTGAACACGAAATCTGCCAGTTCCCACTCTGTGTCCTCGTTTTTTATTCGCGATAATGAATCTGCCACTATATTCTCTCTATATTCTCTCTTGACGCTATATACGAAGCAAACAAGAAGACTTCTCGTTTCTCTGCCCATTGCCAAATAGCTCTAGCTAATAAGTTATATTTCAGGTAACGTGTACCTCCCATCTTATTAATGTATGAGATTGCTGTGGTGTTATCAATCTTTAATAAGATCTGACAATTATTTACCTCAGCCGCTAATTCCTCCGATGCCAACTTTACAGCAAAAAATTCTTTGTAATTAATGTGCCAGCATTTTTGTCTATGATTCCAAAAACTGAATTTTTGTGTTTTCATCCGTGGCCCCCCAACCCGAATCAAACGCATCCGTAAATACTGTTAGTTAAAACTCCCCTGTTTTAATTCTACTTTTACCTACTTTTACTTTTTCCTTCCACCAACCCTGATCCGGTAATATATGCCTAGATAGTTTCATTATTTTATTATAATTATTATTATTACTCCTTAGAGCAAGTATCTTTTCTCGTTCTAAAATCTTGGTGTCTAACCAGCTATACTCTAATCCCGGACATTCCGCGACTAACTTACCGATCAGTTGTGAAAATTCTAAAATAGAACAATATTTTTTAACGTAGAATTTCGAAATTAGTATCCCCAGCCTTTCTTTTTTTTTCTCAGTCAATTCAATGGTAAACCGATTTGAATCTATAACAAAACCCAAATATTTGCACCTATTATTAGGAATTAACATGGATTTTTTCCTATTAATTAAGAAACCTAACCACTCCAACAATTTAATGGTCTCCTGAATATTTTTTATACATTTGTTAGTATCGGCTTCTAAGCATATAATATCATCTAAATAAATTCCCGACGTGAACCCTCGAGCTCTTAGAAGTTTCATGACTGGTTTCAATATTTTTGTAAATATACTATATGGGCTGGTGCACAATCCAAACACTAAACATGTAAATTGATACAATTCTCCTAGAAAATAGAACTTTAATAATTTCTTACAAGATTCATGGACTGGTACTAAATAAATTCATAAACTGGTACGCATCTTCCAGATCTAAAGTAGCCATAAAGAAATTTGGAAATACTAATTTTGTGACAGTTCTTAAATCCTCCATCTTAAAATGATCAGAGTTTATAATAGCATTTAAATTTTTTAAATTCAGAATAAATCTCGAAGAGCCATCGGGTTTAGGTACCAGAAAAAGGAGGATATAAACTGGTCAGGTTCCGGGGTGCATTTTTCAATAGCGCCCTTTTTTAATAACATCGAGATTGCATTTTTATATTGTGGTAGTTCGTGGTCCCCTATTTTTACTTTAGGTATATTACCTTGTATCGGTGTTCTAGCTGACTTAATTTAATAGCCTTTTATGCAATTTAGAACAAATTTATTATTCGTTATTTTTTGCCAATTGAGTAAATAATTATAATTGTTTAATCTACCTGCCACCCCTCTTACCTTATTGTTTATTTTCCCTTGTTTTTGAACTTGGGTGTCTTGGGTAGTTGAGCTCTCGGATTGTAATATTGATGTTTTGTTTTGAAGAAAATGCGAGGTCCTGCTTGCATTGATGAGCCTGCCAGGTTGGGGAAAAATTTCCTCACCGACAGGCCTTTCGCGTTTAAATGGTTTTTGCCACCTTAAGACGATGTCTTAGCGGGAGGTTGTCTCATGTCCTGAGAAATTTTGTCCAAAATCCGACCTTTTTTGAGTTTGTCCATTAAATTTTTTCCGAATAAAAATTCGTCCGCCACCAAACTTGCTAAAACCTGTTTACTTTGTTTGTTTAAGCCAGGCAAAATAAATGCCTTTCTTGACTCGGAAAGCTTAAATTGTAAATTCACAAGAATCTTTGCTGATTCACTCAGCCTCTCGATAAAGCAGAGTTTATCAATACCCTCTTCTCCTTTTTCTTCCAGTAACATAGTTAGAGCCAAGCCTAACGTCATCAGCGTTGACCCTACTGATTTTTGGTTGTCGGTTATGAAATTGTCCCTCTTTATTGCCGAATCCGAGAGGTTCGCAGTAATTTTGCGATTAAGTTTCGGGACATCTAAACCTTCAGGTCTGGAATATTAGTTTAATAATTCCTGTAATTCTTTCTTATCTAATCCGTTAACTGTCCAGTGATTCCATCTAGAAGATAAGGAGGGATGCAAGGCAACGACTATGGACTTTAACGCCAAGGGGTCTTCGCACAGAACCTTTCAAACCTCCTCACTTAGGGACTTGTCTGGAGTAGGACTAACTTCTTCAGCTGCTTCCTTGGGATTCTCCACCTGTGAGTGTTCGCTTGTTTTTTGTTCTCTTCCTTTATCCACTTTTCCAACTTCAATATCGTCTATATAACAGAATAAGCACATTAGGCCAGATTTATGTAACTCTTATCCCAGAATTTGGGCCAAAAATGAGTAATTGAGGTTTTCATCTACTTTGTTTTGCCACTCGTGCAAATCCATTAGCAACAACTTCTGAGCTGTCTTGCCTTTCATGCAAGCTCCGCAGTATGCCGGTCTAACATGTCCTACCTCCTGTGTAGGCTCGTCAGCCAAGTCCGCCATTATAAGCAGAAAATCAAAGTGGCCATTTTATTTCCCAGCCAGGGGAGAAATTAACCAAACCTTAAATTTATTAAAAGACCTACCTCATGCCTATTATATAAGCCTTTTGATTTATTATCTTTTTTTTTTACTTTGGGGTGCTAAATCAATCTGGCTACCACTCTGCAGTGGTCCTTCCTCGGAATCCGAATTTTCAAGCTCAACTTTTTGAAGGGCGGCCATTTGTTCCTGCATCAACTTTATCTGTTTTTGCATAGCCGTGATAATGTCTTCGCTACTTTTCCGTTTCGGCATCTTAGAAGCTTCGAAAAAACACTTGAAACACGAAAAAACTCTCCTGCGTCGTCACTCCAGCGCACAACAAAAGATATGAAGTTGGACGCAGCAGGGGATGGAAAGTGGGAGGCTTTGATTTGGATAGAGTTACTATATATACAGAGTACCGCAACAGCCGCCATTTTCACTCCAAAATATAGAGCTGAGTTTAAACATAAATAGTATCATCAATCAATCGTTATTAGGATGATGCTATTTTTCTAGATTTGGACTCAACGTTGTGACATCTAGTGTTTGTTACAAAGGGTAACTACATAGTGACAGATTACTTTGTAACCTCGAGAACGAGGCTGAAATATTTTTTTTTAAATAGCACGGACATGATTGCGACATATCGTCGGAAAGCATTTTCGATAAGCTTTTTACTGGTACCAAGGTTTCTAGAATTCTCCCAACAAATGTATCCGATAATGCCTAAAATACAAAATTCATTACAATTTTTTTTCTGAAAAGTGTACGATATACAGGGTGTTTCCGAACTATTCATTTTATTTTTAAGGGGTTATTAACCACCTTAAAAGGAGTCGATTAAGCCCAAAACACCTTATCGAAAATTGCATAGTTACAGAGATTATTTAAACAATTTACAAATTAATAATTTATTTGTTTTTGTAAAAAATTTTTTTGAATGGGCGATTAACCATTCTAAAAGATACTGATTAAATCCAAAATATTTTAACGAAAATTGTATAATAGGAGATATGTAATTTTCTAAACTTTTTATTTTGAAGTAATTCATAATTACTGTAAATAAAAAAATCATATCTCTTTTTTTATATAACTTTCGTTAAAATGTTTTGGGTTTAATGAGCTTCTTTCAAGGTGATTTAATTACCCCTTCAAAATAATTTTTTTAAATAGCAAATAAATTGTTAATTTGTAAATTGTTTAAACAGTCATATCTCTGTAACTATGCAATTTTCGTTAAGAATGTTTTGGGTTTAATTGACTTCTTTTAAGGTGGTTAATGTCCTCTTAAAAATAAAATGAGTAGTTCAGAAACACCCTGTATAAAAGAATGTCCCATATATGTGATACGTAGTGTAACGTACTGGTTGGACTCCTGTCAGATATTTTAAATAGTAATTTCAAATTTACTTGGCATGTATACGTCAATGTATGCTAAGCAAAAACGCATCGTCTGTACGATCAGAGCCAAGAAAAAGGAACCCAAACAGACTTCTATTTTGTATGGGAAATGGTTTCGATACCCTGTCCCCTTAAGCTAAGAGAAATTAATCGAAAATGATTGAATAACGAATTTGTGATTCATAGTTCTGGCACACGTTCTTTTTTGGGGATATTGCATAGAGGAAACCTGAGCATAGCGGGATTCTTAACATTTATGAACATTCGACATAATGCGACAATGTCACAAAACTGCCCTGTCAGTTTACACTACTTACCTGATATATTTTCTGCCATCTCGAATTATATGTATGTACGCAATCTCGTAATTGAGTCTTACAAATTAGATTAAAAAAATATTTCCATTTCAAAAGTGGATTGCTCCGCTATACCCCATATGGGGTAGCGTGGGGTACTATCTGGAGCAATGTGAGTCATAATTTATTTAATAAAAGAACCGTGCGAAAAAAGGGAGGGATAACCTTTTGTCTGCTTGGTGAACCGATGGAAAACTACTAAAGATAAGGAATACGTGAGACGAAGAAATAAAGTTACCTACTACCAAAATTGTATTGGAATAAAAAATAACCTCTATTAGTGGTAGGAAAGTTAAAGGTTGGCTATACGTTCAAGTTCACTTGAAGATTTATTTCTGCAAACCAATTTGCACTACATACCTATATGCGGAAAATGGTACATTGGGCAAACCTGAAGCTCAGAGTTGAGCAATCTTTTTACAAGTTTACTTGCACAAGTTAACTTGAGCATGTAGCCGACAGTTTAAAATAAAACGAACATTTTAGGCAAAACAAATTATTAGTGAGGTGGGGTAAAGTGGGGTATCAAAAATAGAGTATGTTTCTTTTCGATTGATACTTCCCCGTGTTGCCCCAATTGACATAATCTGATCAGCTTGTTTGTAATTTTTACCTTTTGTTACATTCAGCCCCATTATAAATGTAAAAATAAAGCTGAGATATATTATACTTTTATGGAAGGATGTTGATATCAACAGATCAACATCTTTGTACGTGTTTTCAAAGCAAATGTATTTAAGAAAACAAAACTATTTTTATAACGATATGCCACAAAGCTTGTTGAGAGATTTAGCATACTCGCATCCAACTTTGACTATTTCCCAACTAAATAGACGCTAAGCACCACAATGTCGTTAATCCGCAATGGCTACTTGTAGCTCCAGCGGCGCTATTCCGCTAGGCCCCATCACCTCACCATGCCCTGGTCGCCCCTACATATTTATAGGAATACATGCTTCAAATATTCCATTCAGTAAAGAAACCATTCATTGAAATATGAATAATGAAAAACAGTGGAATGCAAACAACATTAAATGAAACTACGGAAACATAATTTTATTTATTACAGCTACGTAAACACGTAAGAAAATTAAAAATCACCGTTTATGAAATCGAATAAAACTTCAAATATATTTGTTATTTCACTTCGATAAAAATCTTCTTCCCAACCTAACTCTGTTAATTTGTCCCTATTTTTTAATATATAATAATCGAATTTCTCTGGACTAAACATCACCTCTTCTCGTAATTGCGAATTTAGAAATATCGTTCCTGCGAACTGATATGTTATTCCTATTGACGCTTCTCTCGTGTGAATCAAGTCGCTTTCATAATCATTTCTGGAATAAAGTTTTTCAGGGTCTAATTTGTAACGGCGCAAACACTCTGATAGACTTTGGTAGTAGAAGTCTAAGAATTCCTGGAAATGTTGTTTTCTTATTTGGTGATTGGAATGGAGAAGTATGAAAAATTGAACTTCGAAAGCTGGAGGAATATATCGTAAAGTTTGGAAGTCGATTAACTTTCCATCTACAATCCGATTGTTTTCGTCAAATTTAAAAAGCATATTTCCTACATATGCATCTCCATGATTTATAACATTTCGAATTGTGTTAGACTTCTTTATTATGGACAAAGGGGCATAGCACATTTTTTTAAGACCCCTAACAAACTCATCTTCTGTTACTTTCAGTTTTGCCTTAAAGTGTGGTAGTAATTTTTGAAAAACATGCTGCAAAGCAACAAAATCACTATCTACCCAATCTTTAAAAATCCCTTCTTCTGATAACATTAACTCTGACAAAACATCAGAATAGTGGTCGTCAAATCTGAATTTTTTTCCAGAATTTCTCGTTATGATTTCTTCTGTGATAATTGATGATGCATGATACTTTGCAATTTTGCTTAAAATAGTTTCTATACCTTTCTGATTTAATGTTGTATTGGGAGGGAAAGATTTATATCCGGAAACCACGAGATTATCCAGTACTAATGATGATACGTTGGAAAAATAACATTTCGGTGCAATATCATCAATCAAGTTGGTATAGTTTTTGTATAAGGGATATAAAATATTGTAAAAAAAATCTTCTTTTATCCCAGCGCCTTTCTCAATGACTTCGTCAAATTGTGTATCTTTTCCAACAGACTTTTGGAATAAAGTAAAATCTTGAACTTGATTTTCATATCGAATGACTATATTAAAGTTAAAGTATTCACCTAAATGTCCATTACGTCCCTTTATTGATGTTAGAGAATAATCTAGTAACTCATACTCGTCAGAGTTAAGTTTATTATGCACAGTTAGGTAAACATCTTCTTGGTGAAAAGTTGGATATTTCAAATACTTTTCCAAGTTCGATATGATTTCTTCTGATTTGTCCAGTTTATGAACTAAAACGAATTTTGTTACTGGAAGTAAGGTGATAAGTTGCGTTTGTATATATTCCCTATTTATACTTTTAGCTTTCTCCACATCGACTTTATGCAGATTATCAATTAGAGCATCGAAGTAATGTTTAATCAGAATGTGGAAGTGATGTTGTCTAAATTTTTCGTTGCTCAGTGAAAAAATATAAAGCAAGGCATCGTAGGCTGGTGGTATCAAATGTTCAGCATGCGTAATTTCAAGAATTTTTGCATGGGTTTTTTCTTCGTTTACATACACATTTCTCCTTGCTGACCATAGACTTTTAACCAAATAGCTTGACTTGACTAATTTATCGAATTGTTCTTGAAGTTTCTCCGATATCTCTTTAATAGTTGAAGTTTCAATGGACTTAAAATTTCCATTATTAATAATTTCTCTGATGGAAAATCCTGTTTGTTCCTGTCTGTTATTGGATTGGTTTTTAATATTGAATGTTTGAATCTTCGCCAATGTATTCAAAATAAGTTTTATATCATCGATATTATTTTCCGAAGCCAAAGCATAATTCTTCGATAAAATATTTTGAAATGCACCATAACTTTCTCGGTGTTTATTTTCGATAATCAGCTCTGGTTGCAGCACCGAAGAATTCCCACTAGACGATTCATGTTTCGTATTTCCCGATATCTTCACTAACAAGAACTGTTTCACAAAATCGTTACTTTCCACATTTAAAATATTGTTATCGTCTAAGGTATATTCAAGTTTCTTACTTGCCGGTAATGATAATTCGCTCCGCAGTGTATCATCGAGTAGAAAAAAATCGTGTACGTTCATTGTGCAAGACTAAACCGTTTTGTGGGCTAGATAATCATTGCGTTTAAATATAATTTTAAAATAATCTCTCGTTTATCAGATACAGGATTATAATAATACTTAGGAGAGAGACTGGATCTACATCGGTCATTTTTTACATATTCTTGAATAATTAGTTTCAATCAATTTATGTTTCCGATTTGATCTACACAAGATTATGTTATATTTGTAAAATGGTTTTGACCGGTTGTCAACACTGTTGCTAAATTATAAATAAAATGACATCATGAATTGTGGCAGTGGCGAAAAGCTCCACCCTTTCCCCTGGACATGATGTCCCATATGTGTGGTAACGCTCGATTATTTCCTAAAATAAGACATTTCTCAAAAAAATGTAATGTAATGTAATGTAAAGACAAAAGCTTTAGAGGATATAACAACCCATTGAACTACCTACAGACAAATGAATTGTACAGGGTGAGTTATAAAGTCGTGGTGAACTAAACTTTTTTTTTTAAATTGAATATCTTATATATTTTTCAATATTTCGATCCTTTATTGAATTCTAAACAAAATTTATACGGAATACTTTTTTCCAACTTTTACAGTTTTTAAAACAATAAGTTCTAGAATACCCACTTTATCTAAAATATGAGCCCATTACCACATTAGTTGACCCAACGCTAAATAATGTAAAAATAAATAATTGAATATCTTGGGAAGGGTTCCAGATAAATGGATCTGTAAAAAACGAAATACTCAGAAAACACCGGGATATATCACTAAATAGTTTTTGTATACCTACTTCAACCATCTAGTATTGTCCACAGAAAGTGTTAAACTTTGACTAAGAGAATATTACACTTTTTATACGCCCTGTACAATATGAAGATTTTATTTTTTGGTAATCTCCTCGTTACAGACAATTCACCCGTAACAGGATTACAATTGAAAAGAAAAACATTTAAATCCGACCAGTGGTCGAGAAGATATTCATTGTCAATTTATAAAATTGCAAGAAATGTTAAAAAGTTGAATATTTCGGGAAGGGGCTCTGCTATAAAATAGGTACCACCGATTTTTGATTTTTTTATAGTAACGAATAGTAGACGTCCTAAATGGTAGTTTAAAACAAAAAAATGCGGAATATTAAAATTAAAACAAAAAATTAATTAAATTTCAACATTTTGTGCTATTTTTGAAGCTAAAAGTAATATTTTTGGTAGGTGAAGTGTTTTTCGGGACCCGTGGAGTGAATTGGGGTGCTGGGTGGGGTAATAAAGAAAGGGTTTGATCCCCCCTCGTTTCCATCCGATCAGGAGGTTTAGCCCGGCTTAGCACTTGGTTAGATTCAATACTGGTTTAGGCCGCACGCGGCAGCGTGCCCACCATTACAGTTATGGAAGGGAGGCCAACCACATTAAGTCTTTCAAGAGCTTTCTTTTATACAAAGAGTAATTCATTTCGATGTCGTGTTGGTGTCGTGTCGGTTGTTTACCTCATCCAGCACCCCAATTCACTCCACGGGTCCCGAAAGACCCACCTACCGAAAATATTACTTTTAGCTTCAAAAATAGACAAAATGTTGAAATTTAATTAATTTTTTGTTTTAATTTTAATATTCCGCACTTTTTTTGTAACTACTATTTAAGACGTCTATTAATCATTACTGTTAAAAAAAAAACAAAATTCGGTGGTTCCTATTCCATACCAGACCCTCGGAAAGAATCCAAGATAAATTGATAAAAAAAATACTAATGTAAGTAAATGAAATCTTTTCAAAAATTATTTATAAATTAACTTTTTTCCTGATTGCCTTAAGAGAAATGTAAAATTTCCTGCATCGGTTATGATTTGGGGTAGCGTGTCATCCAAAGGAATAGGAGAAAAAAGCCAAACCAGGCGGCCGAAGCATATGAAAACTATACAGTGTTGTAGCCTTGTGTTTCCTAAGTATTTTGTTTCTTTAAACATCAATTTAACTTGGATCCATCCCGAGATATTCAACTTTTTAACAGTTCTTGCAATTTTATACATTGACAATGAATATCTTCCCGACCACTGGTTGGATTTAAATGTTTTTTTCTCAGTTGTATTCCTGTTATGGGTGAATTGTCTGTAGCGAGATGTTCAAAAAATAAAATTTTCATATTGTACAGGGCATATAAAAGTATATTTCCTTCGTCAAAGTTTAACACCTTCTGTGGACAATACCAGGTGGTTGAAATATATAAAAACTATTCAGTGATATATCTTGTTGTTTTCTGAGTATTTTGCTTTTTTAAAGATCTATTTATCTGGAACCCTTCCAAAGATATTCAATTTTATATTTTTACATTATTTAGCGTTGGGCCAACTGATGTGGAAATAGGCTGGTATATTCAGTGTCTTTATTTCAAAACGAGTGACCTGGAATCACTTTTAAATGGATCGCGCACTAGGCAACTTGATTGTTACAGCCAGGCTGCGGTAGCCAATTTTTAGTGTAGTCAATTTTTAGAGTAGCCACTAAACCGACAGTTTTGTCTGTTTTTTAATGGGTTAGAGAATTATTAGTTTATGCAAGGCGGTCAATAGGTGGATGGACGTAGAAGACGTAATAATTATTTACATTTTAAGCCGAAAAAAACAAAAGACCAAAAAAATATATTGGATTCATCCCCTTCATCGTGAAAGGCACTTAAAGGGATTATTTCGAATTCGAAGATCTTAAAAAGTATTCTAAATATTTTTTTGATTACACAAGAATGTCGGTGCAGTCGTTTAGTGAGTTGTTAGATATCATCAGGATATCAGTAACTGCTGGTGATACTCGCATGTGAGCTTGTATAACTCCAAAAGAAAAGTTAATTGTTACCCTTAAGTTAGTGTATATATTTGTGAAATTACTTTTCAAAAATTTATTGATTAACATATTAAAACAAATCAAGTAATTCAAAATGTTGTGATAGTTCAGAATCGGTAATTGAATTAGTTGGTGAAAAGACCTGACCGATTATTTCGCGTGCAGTTGATATAGGATACCTTTGAACTGCATGACCACCATGAGAGTTTCCTGATTCCTGTTCATAGTTCTGACGAGAAAATGATCTTGGGATTGAATACTATTGGTTACGTGAATATTGCCAATTACCCTTTATGTGGTCAGCAGGTCTTGCATATCCATGTGTATTTTGTTCGTTTTCTCGGATTGTAGTGTGATTAAACGGTATGGCTAGTTCTTGGTTTCTTTTAATTACGCGTATTGGCTCCATTTTTATGGAAAGTCTTCTATATTCCGGAATTTTCTTAAAATCTGGTAATAATGAAAGCAGAAATAGTCTGTCTGAATCGCATTCCAGTCTCCTTTCACGTTCTTCTCTCATTGTGATGCTTTTACTAGTACTTCCACCAAATTCATGCCCTCTTCACCTTTACTGTGCTTTCTTTTTTTACTAACAGGTAAACGCTTTCCATTGTTTGATCTAGCACTATTGCTATCATTTTCGCTGATTATTTTGTTAACGGCGGTTATTTGTAGTGGCAAGAAAAAGTTGCATTAGGATAGATTTAGTTATTTTGATACAAAATAATAGTAAACCTTACATAAACATTTACCAAGTTCTCTTTTTTCATTTTCAGAAATATTTTCATCGCAAAATATGTTTGTAATTTCTTCCCATTTTCTTTCCTGAGATCTCGATCACTATATTCTACGGAAGATATATCCCATAATGATTTTCGGAAATCAACTTCCGGAATTCATTTTTCCGTATTGAAAGACATCGTATGACTGATTACGAGAATACTACAAAATATTGTAGAAACAACCAATGTTCACAAACTTAAACTAATAATAATTTTTTAGAATTATTGTAGTGTCAACTCAACTGAAAACAATTTTCAACGGATATTGCAGCCATGTATACTTGGTTGTCTAGTGCGTTCGGCTGATTAAAAAAAAACTGACACAGCTGTCAGTTATGGCTGCTCTAAAAATTGATTACTCTAAAAATTGGCTGCCTCAGCGTGGCTGTAGCAATTAAGTTGCCTAGTGCGCGATCCACCTAAGAGCAATATTTTTTACAGTAAAAACACATCAATTTTGATATTGAGAGGGACATTTAAATATTCGATTTGACTGGCATTGACACGCTCCCTCGCCCCCAGCCACTCCATTTTTGAATTTCAAATATTATCACCTATCATATGACACCTCATTTTAAAGGAAATTACATTCCCCATTTAACGGTTTAACTAGAACAATAGAATTTACTCACAGAACTTTTAATTTAGATACTATAGTAAGGACTCAAAATGATCAACTTTATTGGTCAGACAATGAAAAAATCGCCGCTGAAAGTCCTCTCTCATTTTTATTAAAGTTTCTCTACTTATTCTTTGGCATTCTTCCGATATCTGGTTTTTAGTTCATTTAGTTTTATAAACTATCATTTTTAAATGACCCCAAAGAAAAAAGTCTACATTATTTAAACAAATTAGAACAAATAACTTAACGTGGTCAGATTTTTAAAAAACTGCTTACACTAGTGATGTACAGATTTCTTTATTTTATGTTAAAATTTTATTATTTTTTATTTAAATTTTTTAATTTTTGTGTGTATGCATCTGTCTCATTACTTGCTTAAATTACACAGTGCAACAAATCCAGAATCATGGTGATGGGTATGGATGATTCTTGGTAGGAAGTTTATTTACGTAAAAGAAACTATGCATATTTCGGAAATTTGCTGCGTAGGTTCGAAAAATTGAATTTTTTCTAATTTGAATAGCATTTAGCTGAATGTAGGTGAAATATAATTAATAGGGAAGTTGTTAATTTTTCAGTGGAAGACCAAAGTTCAAATTTGAAATTTTTTTTGTCAATTGTTCTCCGAATGACAGATCCGTGACGGCATGACAGTTTATATACATTTAATTAATTAATTATCATTATTAGCGTTAATTATTTTTTTATCATTCTTTTGTAATTTGATAAATAATATCTGTAGATTGTACAAATTTATTATAAGATTAAAATTAAATTATTTATTAAGTTACTAAACAATGATAAAAAAATTAACTAATGCTATTAAATGTGTATGAACTGTCATACCGTCACACATCTGTCAACATAAGAACAATTGACAATAAAAATCTCAAATTTGTATGTTTGTCTTCTACTGGAAAATTCATAATTACGTTATTTTTCCATAGATTTCCATCAAAAGTAGCTTGTTTTTTTCGTAAAAGTGTTAGCTCCAGGTTAAAAAATTTAAACTGGACTTATCCTTATCATTTTTATTTTTCCTAGAACGATATGTGAATTTTTGACCCAGAATTTGGCCAAAAAAAATGTTTTTTCAACGTATTGAAATTGCGAACAACTAAACTACTGAGCAAATCTCAAAACTATGTGATAGGAAGTCGAACAGTACTCAGTTACCTTTAATTTGACTACTTATTCATCCAAATCGATCGATTAGAATTCTAGACATAGCCACCTCCGAAAGTTGACAGAGAAAATTTTAAAAATTCATATCTCGAAAACGCTTCTATGGAAAAATTTCGATGTGTGATTTTGGTGTTTACTGGGCCAAAGTCCATGGGAAATTGATATCGGTTAATCAACTGCAAAGTGTGTAAATTGGTATAATTTGCATAACTATTTCTATACTTATGTCATTAAAAGAATAAGAATGAGTCGGCGTTTTATTAATTTAATGAGAACTTATTAGAAATTTTGTATAAAGAATTATAGTAGTTGTATTGTTAATAAAAATTGTGCAACAATACAGCATAATTCCTGATATGTTTATTTTAACTTTTATGACACACAACCAATACCTATTATCTCATTTTACTTTTGGTAGTAAATTTTCTTTTTATCTTTTTCCATAAATATTTTTCGATTTCGTATCATCCCTATACCATATGACTGAAAATACAGCGAGTGAAATTTAAAGTTGCATTGTTTTCTAACTTTTGGCTTCATAAAAATTTTCCCTCGAAATTTGGGATACATGCATTCATTTTCATTGGCGCTATGGTGTAATTCAATATTTTATAAAAATATTAGTTAAAAGAAATTTAACAACAAAATTGTGACGGGATAGGCTTTAGTTATCCACAAAATGTATATTGCAGTAGCAGAATTGTAATAGAAAAAATCATGAAAACGTCATAATTCGAAAAAAAATGGACCTGTGGAGTTAGTGAGTAAAATTTCCTGAATTTGAAAACACCTTTCCCTAATCACTCTCCTATACCAGTGTTACATTTAGGCAAATAACAATAACTGTTTCATTTTACGTAGTTTCAAATAAAACAAGGGATCTTACCAAGTTTCTTGTTTTGTCTTACTCAAAACTGTGTTTGAGTTTCCAATGTTTACTCTTTTATTACAATTTATAAGACATTGCTCGTATTTTTTTATGATCTTTGAGGCATCTTAAATTTTTCATGACCTTTTTACCGACAGAGTATAAACGGTTAAAGCAAATTTTATGGTTTACCAATATTTACAATGAGTTAATCTTGCAATAATTGATGATTTTGCGATGAGTTTATTAGATGTAGCGCCAGCAAGGGAGCATTTTACGCAACCTTTATTAATAGCATTTAATGAAATTTTGGATAAAACGGACAAAGATAAAGATTTCATTATTGATACGTTTAAAGAATGCAACTAAAGCCAAATTTTGGGTTATGAAGAAACTTTAGATAGTGCATTATCGATATTTGCTATAAACTTTGACCCAATGGATGCTTTAACAACAAACAAATTCATTAAAAAGTGTTTGAGTAATCCTCTAAGTCTAATGTAAAGTCATAATGAATTTAAAGAAATCTTTAATAATAATGAAAAAGTAATAGAAAACAGTAGAGTGCAAGAACACACTGATGCATTTTGTTGTGAACCACTAAGTCTTTTATAACTTAGGCGCCACATTTATGGTACCTCGTCTCAATATGAACTGTTTTGGTAATACTTATTCGACGCTCGCTTTGTTTTTTCGTTTATTGTTTAGGGGATTTCCAATTTTCGCTTAAAGACATATTAGGTATGTGTAGGTACCTTAATTAGAAGTAGGAATGTACATTGAATTTTTCTTTGAGAAAGGATGTGTCCTTTTGGATATAAATACGATAACTTTTGTAACAAACGCTCTCTGTCGTTCTCCTCGACGTTGAAAAGGCCTTTGACAGGATTTGGCATGCTGGTCTAATTCACAAACTCCATCAAAAATTCCACTTCTCCCTACTACTTACCAAATTTATTACATCCTTTCTTGCGAATCGACAGTTCTGCGTTAAAATTAATAACTCAATTTCAAAAATTCAGCCAATAAAAACTAGTGTTCCTCAAAGTTCCCCATTATCTCCATTCCTCTATAACCTTTACACCTCCGACATTCTCAAATCACCCAAAACAAGTCTGTCTTTATATGCAGACAACACATGCATATTCATGTCACACCGTAATCATAATTTCATAGTTAAACATCTAAATCTCCACTTACAACAAATTTCTGAATGGGCTCTCCATTGGAAAATCAAAATTAATTCTAGCAAAACACAAGCGATCTTTATTTCCCGTAAACGCAAAATTCAAGTTGAGCCTCTCTCAATGTACGATACCAATGTTTTATGATCTAACCGCATAAGCTACTTGGATCTTACTATTGATCGAAGACTCAACTTTAACGAGTACATCTCACTCAAAATTCGTGAAGTAACCGCGGCCGCGAGGTCATTATGGCCACTGCTACGCCATGCTAGCCCAATAAATTTGAACAACAAACTCCTCATATACCGCTCAAAATTCCTTTATGCATGTATGCCTCTCCCAAATCTCCAACACTTCCAAACAACGTTTCCCGAGGCTCTAGAGCAAGATTGTGAGGTCCCTGGTAAATGCCCCACGTTATGTTTGTAACTCGGACATCCTTGAGGATCTTCAATTGGAAACAAACGAAGAATACATTTCCAAACGTCACAAAATCTTTATTCTGAAGCTCGCAACCCACGAAAACTCCATTTTCAGAGAAATTTTCTCAGATTCACCAGTTCATCACCCCTACTACAGAAGCCTTCATTTTCCACTTCCCTGAAAATCAATATTTCTATCAGACACACACACGCTCCCACACAGTTTAATCTCTTTTTTGCTTTTACCCTCACCCCCATCCTTCTCAACCTCTCTCAATTTCAGCACACGTATTTCTTATAGGTAACAAACAGTTCCGAAAGAAACTGTGCTCGATGCACGAGGGGAATTTAGTTTGGGTCGAGTCCCACACAGTTCAGGAGTACGGGCTCTTGGTGGTCAAGCAAATTCTCCTCCCAGGGCCGCGCCTCCAAAAAAAAAGAAATGCTCTTTTATCCGCCAAGTCTCGCCGAGTTAGTATTATTTCTATTAAGCATTTAAACTACACTTTGACGACCACAACAATTTTTAAGTAAAATGTATGAAGTATTTAAAAGTCATTTATCTAAATTTATTGGTACTCCATTACAGACCTATTTAATGTTAGAAGGTTCTGGAGAACATTTTAAAAAATGAGTACGAGATGATAATGTTCAAAACCCAAACTTCAGTTACTTAAGTTATGGCATATGGGAAGTGTATTTACATATTTCTCATAGAAATTATAAGACTTATTTTAAAGAAGCAGATGTTAGAATAGCATTACAACAAAACCAGGACAAAGCAACCTTTGATAGATTAAGATCTAATGAAATCTTTAATTCTTGAATTAAAACCAAAAGACGATTTAAAGAAATATAAAGATATAATTTTACCAGCTGGAATTGTTAGATTTGATGGCAGCAATTTTGATTTTATTTATACTACTATTAGGGAATACTTTGCTGCTAAAATATTGATATATTGGATAGGAAAATGGACGGATGAAAGTTAGAATGCTTTAACGAAAAACCAGGAATATTTTTAACCGCGAATGGCAACGCATATATCTGTGAGATCAGAATTTTACTAAATATTGAATGCCTTTTTAATTTTCTATCGATTTGGGATATGATTTCGAGTAGCTGCCTAATAGGATGCCTTTGCTCAATAGTTGGTCGCATGACAATGACACAGGCGCACGTTTCGACGTTTTAGAATAAGATACCAATTACAATAATTCATGATTTTCTTTTTTGTTTATTTTCTATATTCTGTACTAAAAGTAAAGTTTCTTATATTTTTTAAAGTTCCTAGTGTCTAAGCACTGCGTAAAGCTGATTCAAGTAGAAAAACCTATAAAAGTATTTTGTTCTTAAATTTTAGATAAAGCATATGAACAAAAATGTTTTTTTTTTATTTCAGTCGCGTTTTATTATCTATCTATATACAGGGTGTTTCACTAAGGCACTCTTGGGGACTAGCTCAATACCTATAAATTATAGAGAAAGTATAAAGACAAAATTTCTTTCATTTTTTTTCTACACCTAAAAATATTTTCGTTTATATAGGGTATATCATAAAGCTTGCGCAGTATGAAACTTCGTTATTTTAAATAGAACGCCTTTTATATTATACCTTCCTTTAACTGTACTCCCAATTATGTGACTGTTTGATTAATTAATGCCTGTGTCTAAGTTTAACTGTTTAAATGATTTTTCGCCTTTTAATTAAAAAGAACCATTTTCATTAATTACTTTGTGACCCTGTATCCCAATTCTTACTATGCGGGTAAAAAATTCCGCCATATATTGTGATAGTGAGAGTTTCGAACTACCTTTGATTGCTTTTCAGGAGTCATTTCTTCTTATAGAATAGGGCAAAGGTTAGGTTAATATTAGGAAAATTCGAAGTGGCAAAACTGCAATTTTTTAAATGGAACCGCCCATTTCGTTATTCCATATGCTTCCCCTAATGATAACGTATAAGTTTTATTAAACATATTTTAAACGGATCTATATTTGTTTTCGAGATATTTTAGTTACCTGGATTCGGAGAAGATATTAAACTCTCTTCACAATCCTTCGATAGAAGGATTCTAAGCGTAGAAATACCTAGACAGCTTAAAAAGAACAAACCACAAGACGTCCCAGAACGTTTCCAACTCTAAAAACTTCTCTACTTATGTGTTTAATTAAATATTTAATTATGTATAGGTACATAAATAGGTAAGAAAACTAACCAGAATTTATTATAATTCTGTTTATATATATAAAGTGACACATTTTATCTTATTTGCTTATTGATGTTTTGACAAATTGTAAATAAAAATAATAAGGAAAACATCATTATCATGATCATCTTCGTTTAATAAAGCGATACGTATTTAATTAACAGATCTTCTAACCCCTAAGAGAACAACTTTAAAGGTGTCTGAATATTCCTAACGAGGTCTACTAACTTACCAAACATTTCAGTCTCAGAACTTTACATCTCATCAAAAAAGAGATATCCAATTGGGACTAGAGAAGATGAAGCAAAGCTCCAAAATAAATCTTAAATTGAAGATAATCATTCAACAAAAAAAAGAGAAGAAATTATTTTACTGACGATGATGAGGAATCTCTAACAGGGAAAACTCCATTGGAGAAAGAAAGCGAATTTTTGAATTGTTGGAAATTCTGTTGCCCTTTTCTTTCAACTTTTACTTTTGCTTGGTCCCCTACTTGTTAGTCCAATTTTTTAATCATTTGGTCAATAAAAGTTAAGACACGTAACGTTTATAGTTTTGTATTGTTTCAGTATTTTGGAAAGAGCAAATTGCCTATTATGTGCTTGGATCACACACAAACAAACGATGCATCAAATATTGGAGTGCCTAAATTTAGAAAGTGAGCTCTTATTACAATTCTAAAATTGACTATCAATACCTTACTTTGAAAACCTCGTAAGTACATTTTTTGTCTAAAATTGGCTTCTATGTTCTTATTATTTAAATATCATTTTTGAATACACTGTGAAGAGTTCCGATAATTTTATTAAATATTGGGCTATCTACGAATAAAAAAAATGTAATATAAACTGAATGCCACAGTGAGATAACACAGTCTTTTTGTGTTTCCTGTAAAAACTGTAATTATGTAGATATGAGGTTTTCAAAGTAAGGTATCGATATACAGGGTGTTTCGTTTTGTTTGGATCAAACTGAAACATATGATAGAGCTCATCATTTTAAGCAGAAAAGTTCATATGAGCATGGATCCGCTTTCGATCACTGGCGGAGTTACAGGGTGTTAAAGTGTAAGAACAAAATTGATTTTTATTTTATTGTGCTTGACCTACTTCAGATGAAGCTTTCAAATTTTATATGCATATTAGGTAATAGGTGCTGCTTAATACGAGACTAAATTTCCTTCGATTACTATACAGGGAATTACATTTTCTGAAGTCTTGTTCCATAAAATCTTTTATAAAAATTTATTCGTACGCCACTGGTGAATTTTAATATTTTTTTAACTTCTCTAATC
>JABRWK010000425.1:8820-20890 GCA_013372445.1 Hypothenemus hampei | reverse complement strand
TTAATAATAATTATAATGTTTAAAGCTAATTATTTTTTTTTTAATTTTTTTATTAATTTTTTGTCACTAGATATATATATATATATATATATCTAGTGACTTTATAATCACAGTGGCGACAAAGCCGCCATTTTGAGGCGAATGTCAAAATTCAAATTATTGCCGCGTTAATAAAAATGAAATGTCGAACTATCAAAATTCGTATGACATGAAGTGTTAGTTTTTAAAAATTGAATATCTCTGGAAGGGTTCAAGATAAAGAGACGAATAAAAAAAGTAAAATGTTCATTAGACATCAGGCTACATGACTGTATGGTTTCCGAATGCTTGACCCACCTGGTATTGCCTACAGAAGACGTTAAACTTTGATGAAAAAAATGAATGCCTGTTTGACATGGCTTCCATTGTTTTTTAAACCCGATGTCTACAGAATTGATAATTTCCATATAATCAGTTAAGAAGTTAACAGTATTAATATATTTTTCTGGAATTAGCTTACTAAGACCATTCACATTAGATCTGGAGGTCATTATATAAAACCATTTTTCGGTAATTTCAATAAACCAAGCTGTTGTTAAGAATTCAGGTTTATTTTTGATTTCAGCAATAAATTTTAGAGCACTGGCAACATCATGGCTAATAACATGGGTAGATTTTGAAACTTTCATTTGATCATAATGTGAAGGCATTAAGTCCTCCTCAGTAAGCTTCGGTGACAATTTAAATTCCAGATTCTGCTGATAACTTATTAACTGATTAATATGGTCAACATCAATTATATTTGTAGGTAAATTTGCTCATGAGTGTATATTTACTTTGCAAAACTTTTGGCAAAAAAATAATTTTGTTTGTAACCAAAGATGATTATAAATTTTTGAAAAAGTGTGGCACATCGGCAATGAAATACAATTTTTGTTCTGAATATACAAAGTTTTTTACAGAATTTTTAATGATTGAATTTCTATTCGCATTGATGCTAATTGCCCTCCATAATGCACGATTACAAGAACCCATATCAGATGTTACTGATATTATATTTAGGTTAATTTTTGTAGATTCTAAAATTATTTTTTCAATAATTTTTTTAAATATTTCTCCATTAACAGAGTTACCCGTAAAATAATACGCTACGACTCGCTTCCACCTAGTATTAATTTCCGCTAACATAAATACTAGCGTATGTGTCGCTATCCCTGAATGTTCTGGAAGGGTAATATGTCCAAAATATTTATTAAGAGACATGTCAAAATATTTCCCAGGAGTAATTGCCATCTCGTTCATTACTAAAATGCCATCTTTTTCATTACCGTTAAAAGAATCAATTTTAATTTTCAAAAAATTAAATACCTCGTATAAAATACCTGAATCAAAATTTAAGTGTTGTAATCTACGTTGTAATGTACGGATTGACGGGTATGGTATGTTTTATTTTTTAGTAATTCAGTATATCCTGAATGGCCACATACAAATTTTAATTTTAACGCATTAACTATTGTGGAGTCACCCCACTTCATGAAATTTATTTTTTTGTTTCTTTTCTAAAGCTATTATTTGATCTTTATTAAAAATTAATTTTAAATTTTTAGAGTCTTCATTTTGTTCTTTCTCTTTAATTTTTTTTTTAACTTTTAATTTCATGTTTGGCTCGTCTAAATTTGTTTTTTAAATTATTAAACCTTATTGATTGTCTTTTGTACAATTTCTTATACAATTCAAAACTTTCCTTTTCATTTAATTTATCAAATATTGCCTTACTTTTTTTATCACATGGATCTCTGTTGTTTTCACTTATTTCTTTTTCTGAAGAGTGAATAACATTTTCTATTTCTAACGGTTGGAAACAAACTTCTGAATTTAAAGTTTTACTACAGCAGGGATCCATGGGAAGAAGTACTGGCGGCATTGTCGGTGTTGTTATTGATAAATTTTCGTCATATGCTGAATTGCTTTTAGAAAGGAAAGGTGAAGAAGAAGAATTAAGTTTTACTATAGACTGCATAAATGAAAAATTGGTGGGAATAGCATTATATTTCAACTTTTTGGATCCATCTTCTTTAGTTTTTTCCCACATGTGTGGTTCAAAATGAACCTATATATAATAAATTCATTAATTTTGTTATTTTTTTGGATTAATTTGATATTTTTAGTTGTTATTTTTTTTATCAATTTTGTTAAATTTGTTATGTGTTATACTAACGGTAATCATTGATTATAATCAATGATTACCCTTAGTACTAATAACTGCAAAAATTAAAAATAAAATAATTTAAATTTGACAATGACAATGACAGGCTTGTACCTCAAAAGGTTTTTACCTTAGTGTAATGTAATGTTGCCGGCTCATTTTCATGGCAATATGATCGAAAATCAAAAGTTTTTATTTTCCGAAATAATTGCAAAAACCGAACTTTTTTCGGATGTACAATTTAGGAGGCCATACACAATGAATATCCTGTCATGATAATGATAAAAATCGTCGTTTTTATAGAAAAATATACTATTCCATATTGAACATTTAGAGCGTCTAGAAAAAAGAAATGCGAACCAAATTTCAAAATTTATATGCATCATTGGTTTATACTAAAGTGCTACTACTATAATCTAACAGAAGTATTCTATCCTTATCGAAGCTCTATATTGAATTCTTTTTTTCTAAACAAGTTTCGATAACAATTTTTGTTTGTATTGAATCAATATAAAATAGGGTTCCAGATTTCTCTAATTATCACTTCTTCATTGCCCTTATTTTCATGTTACCGTGTTTCGCTATAATTAAACTAAAATTTAACAATAAATGTTTTATTAATGTATAGATAACATTTAGAATTTAGTTAGAATTTTACATTTGACATATAGCTATCAATACCTATAGATATATTCATATGAAGGGTACAGGGAATAAATGAGCTAAGTCAATTTTTGCAAAAATTTAGTTATTGACACCATCGGAAAGAGCAAAAAAAGTTCTTTCTAATAGTGGTTGTTGTTGTTGGGAACCTACATTTTCTTTCATAATGTGCAGGTTTTAAGAATACTTTTATTTGTAAAATTATAGCGTTTTGAATTTTTGAAAAGATTTTTCTCAATTTGTCAAAAATTGACTTAGCTCATTTATTCCCTGTACCCTTCATATGTAATTTCAATCGTCAATATCTCGGTAGGTAACTATCAAGTTTAGGTATAAGATATGGTACATAAAACTTACTTAGAACTTGCAGGAGAATTCAAAAATGAAATAAAAATATGTATTTCCATTTGAAAAAATGAAGTTTGTGGTCGTAACTTGGTTTTTGATTATCCTGCATATATTGATTAATCATCAAAAAAACCGCAACCAAAAATAAAAATCGACATATCCGAGGATTTTGGCCGTAGATGTTCGCGGTATTAGTTATGTGGATTATTTCACCCATAACTTCCCCACTGTATGTAAATTTCATAGTTTTCTTTAATAAAAACCTAAAGTTAACTTTCTTTTTCACTTATACAGTGTGTCCCAGGATAGATGCATTTTTAAATGACATTTGGGGGATGAGTTCTACTTCTGGAAAAAGTATTATATACAAAAAATTGATTTTGAAATTTGGTATAGGAGCCCAGATATTCATTCTAAAAAACTTTGTTTAGTCGAATTTTTTCATATCTTGAAAAATAAATACACTTTATTGGTGATGATTTTTACAAATATGTTTGTAAAACACCTTGTATAACATAGAATCAACTCAGTTTTTGTATACAATACTTTTACAAGAAGCAGAACTCATCCCCCAAATGTCATTCAAAAATTCAAAAAATTTTATTCATTTTACTTCGTGTTATATCTATCCTGGAACACATTGTATACTATATATGTAGTGATTTGAAACGAAATTTCAGCTATCATAAAATTTCGCACCCTAAATTCTGGTTTCTATACAACATGATACACATTGCCTGGACTTATTTTATATCTAATTAAAATATAATTTATATTAAATCTAATAATCTATATCTATATTATTCTATTATATTATATTGTAGTTTAAATAAATAAAGAAAAAAGTTTTGTAAAGTTTCGATATAGCACGGTACGGATTGGCCGTATTATACGAGGGACATCTATACACTACGGATCATTTTTCGGACGAACAGCAGGAACTTCGCGGAGTTGACTGATACGAAGCTCATGGAGATGACAGAGAAAAGCATACTCGGCTACGTGAAAAAGACCAAGATCCAGCAGAGTAAATGTTTCGAGGATGGCGTAACCAACATGTTATACAATGTTGGCTATGCCTCTATGTCTGGAGACCGAGAATATGTACACCATTTTTCACCAAACCAGACTTTACCTACCTTTCTTTACTGGTAAATAGAATATCTTTCCTTACAGAAGTTTTAGAAGAAACCATGTATAGGATTGGTAGACATTGGCATAGGCAGAACCATTCTTATTGTTAGTCTTAGTACACACTTGTGCTTTCCACTTATTTTTAGGCGCCAGTTTGTAATTAAATACATAATATTTTGCTTCACTTTTTTCACTAGTAAATGAACCACTACATCAAAACCCTATGATCTACACTGTTACCAAAACTACCTGTACTTTTCATACAATGTACCTCGATATTTTCGGTCCTCTTTCTTCTACTCAAGAAAATTTTATCCATATTTTGGTGGCAATAGATGCTCATTCGAAATATTGCTTTCAATATGCTATACAAAGCTGACGAAATTACAAACTGTCTAACAAACATAATTTCTTTAATCGGTAATCCTGGCCGAATTATTACAGACAATGGAACTTCATTGAAAGTTCCGCAATCATTCAAATACAGTCAAACTTTGACAATTCGAACCATGACTTGCCACAAAAAAAGTTCGAAATATGAAGACTTTCGAGATATCAGGACTATTTTATATTGTATAACTTTTGTAATGCCATCTATTTTGTTCGAGTTATCTAAGTTTGACTGTATATCATCATGGAATATTGAATGGCACTTTATTACGCCTTATGTTCAAGCAACTGAGCAAGCCGAAAAATAAATGAGATTTATCTCAAATCTTTTAAAAGAAAAATGGTTTTCCGTTTACAACTTATCATCAATACAACAGTTAACAAAACAACCTGAAGAATTCCTCTTCAAATACTTCTTGACAATGATTCTCGACTACCAGAAATTTGAAAAATTATCAATTAGGCATCTGACGATAAATTATCCTTGCCTACCTCGTCGTAAAAAATAGCGTGATTTCGTAAATACTCGATTAAGCAAAAATGGAGAAAGCAAGAAAAACATACAAAGAAAATCATGACTAATTCGTTTTTGGTGACTACGAGAGGCTTAGTGGCCAAAGAAATTAGAATTAAGTTGGGTAGGACCATACAAAATCATCACAATTTTACAAAACAACAGATACGAATTTCGCAAGATAGATGTTTATTGGAATCCACCAGGATTAGTTTTCGCTACTTCCTTTCAAATTGTACGTCTTTGGAGTAAGCAATGGTGCGGATTGTACTGACTTCTTGGACAATTACATGATGAAAGACAATAGAACTGAGATGAAAATTTATCAACAAATTGTTCTTTATAAACGTACACACATGTATAGTATACGGTGAATGAAAATTAATAGTTAAAAGTTACATTTTACAATCTTAACATGGAACATACTGCAGTTGTAGTGGTCGCCTTTTTATTACTGTGAAATTACTACATAAATGAGATTAATTTTTGATCTTGAATTGTATACTTGTTAAGAAATATTTATTTTAAAACTGAAGATGCAAGGTTTTTCTTTCTTTTAAGAATAACTAAATATAGAGTGATCGGTTTTATGTCTGTCAATATAAAATGAATAAAACCGCACCTTTCTATATCGATCCATTACAAAGATGATTTTTTCAAAGTTCTTTTTACAAAAACAATGTTTTGCGCCATAAAATCTCATATTTATCCATCGCAGCTAAAGAAATGAATTTGAATTTATCTTGAATTGTTCGTAACTTTTGAAATTACCTCTTTTCCTAGAAAGATGCTGAGCTTTTATGTTTTTTTTTCTATATTATTATATCTCTGGAACGGATTAAGATAGAAAGGTGCAGTCGATGGGGTTTTATTCCATTTTAGACATAGTTTCGCCCATTTTTTTTTGGCAGACATAAATTCGACTATTCTGTATAATAAAAGAAATTAATGAAAAACTAGAAATAAATATCCAATATATCAAAATTTTATTAAATTTGATTTAAAGAACCATATATTTTATTACATATGAAATTGTATGGGTTTCCAATGCTGAAAATATCTACTACTAGATTCTACATTTAAAATGTTAACCCTCGGCTTCGTGACAAAATGAACTCACCTCACAAGAAAAAAAATAGTCCTAGAAAATGGAAAATTGAACCATATTACCGCAACCACATTTTTTTATATAGTAGGTTAGAATTATGGTTATTTGGGAGCTTTTTCAGAATCATCGAATTAAGAGAAATTCATCAAAGAAGCTTGATTAATAAATCTGTGATTTATAGTCCTGGCATACGTTATTTTATGCGGGTGTTGTACATATTAAATATAGATATATTAATTAGACGTGTATTTCTATAAATTTTATAGAAATACATGTCTCCATTATTTCGTACAAAAATGAAACTATGCATCGAAAAATTAATAATGAGGAATAGTGGAATACAAATAACACTAACTTGACCTAATAAAATCTAATTTTATTTATTACAACTACATGAACATGTTATAAACAAATTAAAAATCACCATTTATAAAATCGAATAAAACTTCAAATAAATTTGTTATTTCACTTCGATAAAAATCTTCTTTCCAACCCAACTCTATTAATTTGTCCCTATTTTTTACTAGGTAATACTCGAATTTTTCTGCACTAAACATCACCTCTTCTCGTAATTCCGAATAAAGAAACATAATTCCTGCATAATGATATGATCCTCCTATAGACGCCTCTCTCGTGTGAATCAAGTCGCTTTCATAATCTTTTCTGGAGTAAAGTTTTTCAGGGTCTAATTTGTAATGGCGCAAACACTCTGATAGGCTTTGGTAGTAGAAGTCTAAGAATTCCTGGAAATGTTGTTTTCTTATTTGGTGATTGGAATGGAGAAGTATGAAAAATTGAACTTCGAAAGCTGGAGGAATATATCGTAAAATTTGGAAATCAATTAATTTTCCGTCTACAATCCTATCGTTTTCGTCAAATTTAAAAAGCATATTTCCTATATATGCATCTCCATGATTTAGAACATTTCGAATTGTGTTAGACTTCTTTATTATGGAGAAAGAGGCATAGCACATTTTTTTAAGACCCCTAACAAACTCATCTTCTGTTACCTTCAGTTTTTCCTTAAAGTGTGGTAGTAATTTTTGAAAAAGGTACAGTAGAGAAACAAAATCACTGTCTATCCAATCTTTATATACTCCTTCTTTTGATAATATTATTTCACTGAGATAATCAGCATAGTGGTTATCAAATCTGAATTTCTTTCCAGAATTTCTAGTTATGATTTCTTCTGTGATGATTGATGATGCATGATACTTTGCAATTTTGCTTAAAATGGTTTCTATACCTTTCTGATTTAATGTTGTATTGGCAGGGAAAGATTTATATCCGGAAACCACGAGATTATCCAGTACTAATGATGATACGTTGGAAAAATAACATTTCGGTGCAATATCATCAATATAGTCAGAGTAATTTTTGTATAAACGATACAATGTGTTGTAAAAAAAATCTTCCCTTACGCCGACGCCTTTCTCAATAAGTTCCTTAAAACGTGAATCTTTCCCAACAGATTTTTGGAATAAAGTAAAATCTTGAACTTGATTTTCATATCGAATGACTATATTAAAGTTAAAGTATTCACCTAAATGTCCATTACGTCCCTTTATTGGTGTTAGAGAATAATCTAGTAACTCATACTCGTCAGAGTTAAGTTTATTATGCACAGTTAGGTAAACATCTTCTTGGTGAAAAGTTGGATATTTCAAATACTTTTCCAAGTTCGATATGATTTCTTCTGATTTGTCCAGTTTATGAACTAAAACGAATTTTGTTACTGGAAGTAAGGTGATAAGTTGCGTTTGTATATATTCCCTATTTATACTTTTAGCTTTCTCCACATCGACTTTATGCAGATTATCAATTAGAGCATCGAAGTAATGTTTAATCAGAATGTGGAAGTGATGTTGTCTAAATTTTTCGTTGCTCAGTGAAAAAATATAAAGCAAGGCATCGTAGGCTGGTGGTATCAAATGTTCAGCATGCGTAATTTCAAGAATTTTTGCATGGGTTTTTTCTTCGTTTACATACACATTTCTCCTTGCTGACCATAGACTTTTAACCAAATAGCTTGACTTGACTAATTTATCGAATTGTTCTTGAAGTTTCTCCGATATCTCTTTAATAGTTGAAGTTTCAATGGACTTAAAATTTCCATTATTAATAATTTCTCTGATGGAAAATCCTGTTTGTTCCTGTCTGTTATTGGATTGGTTTTTAATATTGAATGTTTGAATCTTCGCCAATGTATTCAAAATAAGTTTTATATCATCGATATTATTTTCCGAAGCCAAAGCATAATTCTTCGATAAAATATTTTGAAATGCACCATAACTTTCTCGGTGTTTATTTTCGATAATCAGCTCTGGTTGCAGCACCGAAGAATTCCCACTAGACGATTCATGTTTCGTATTTCCCGATATCTTCACTAACAAGAACTGTTTCACAAAATCGTTACTTTCCACATTTAAAATATTGTTATCGTCTAANTAGCCCGTTTCCAAACTTTTAACTAACCCTGTATGTATACATATAGTATATGCAGGTATTTCAAACAAAGAGGATATTCGAGAACTTAATATTTTAAAAACTGTTAAAGTTGAAAAAAGTGGTCCGTAGAAAATTTGATTAGAATTCAGTAAGAAATTGAAATATTGAAAAATATATAGGGTATTCAATTTAAAAAAGTACAAGTTTAATTCACCATAGCTTATGACCAACCCTGTACATTTCATTTTTCTATAGTTCAAAAGATTTTTATATTCCCTAAAACATTTGTTTTCATATTTTTTTGATAAATATTTTAATTTAGAAAATAATCGACCATTGCTATACATATGGAACAGCATACAGCGCTTGTAAACTGTATTGCAACGTGCTAATATCTCAAAAACGTTTGAAGCTAAATTAACGAAACTTGGTATATGGAAGGTTGAAATTATGCTGGATTGAACCGTGATATTCGTAACGTTGCCAAGTTTCTATTTTTTTTATCTAAAAACCCAAGCTTTGTTATTTTAAATGAAACACCGGGCCGATTCTCTGAAGATACTGTATTATTTTCTCATAATATTTTAAACTGCCGAAAAAAATAATCTAACAAATTTAAAAATAAGTTAAAACGAAGATAGATTTTTACCACTACTTCGATATAATGGAAAGAAGAATTAGAGAAAGGGTTGCTAAACTGGGTAAAGAACATTATGATAAACTAACAAAAAAACTTAACAATATATGCAAGAATAACATAACACTAACATCAAAACAATTTAAATACAATACTCAACCATCCTTAATCAATATACAGTCAAATATTGATTATACACTACAAGAACGACCTAACCAAGTAAAATTCCATCCACCAATTAAAAATTTGTCAACAACAATTTTCAGTGATGATGAACTGTCGTTACTTGATAATGGTATAAAATACTCACCTAAAATTGACAACAGTAGGGACAATTTTATTACAACTATAACAAAGTTAGATGATATAATTACAAAAAATAAATTGAAAAACTCCACAGTTCACCAAACAATTATGAAGGAAAATACACATCACAGTCTTAAATTGGTTGATAATAATAATAAAGAAAAACAAAAACAAAATAATTGAAAAGATCAAACAAAAAATGAAGGATAATAATTTAATACTCTCAAAAGCGGATAAAGTTAACGTAATGCATAAAAACCAGTATATAGTTTTAACTATGGAATTTCTCAATAACAACAATTTCAACCGTCTGATTTCTGATCCTACTGAAAAATCGCAGAAAACTTTAAGATGCCTTTTATAGCAATGTTCTGAAACACTTAAAATTTATAACACTAACAAATATAAATTACTTCCACAAAATCAATACACCCCAAGATTGTATGCTCTCCCAAAAATACACAAACCGAATCTATCAATAAGACCTATAGTTTCCACAGTAAGTAGCTTCTCCCACAAACTACCAAAATTTCTAGTCGAATTTTTAAAAAACAACATAAAATATAAACCTAAATACTCAATAAAAAACAATAATTCTATAATAGAGGATTTAAAGGATCTAAATATACCTGACAATTGCCAGTTAATTAGTTTTGATGTCACCAATTTATTTCCTTCAATACCCCCAGAAGAATGTCTAAGAATAATAGAAGAAAGTCTATGTAATACTAATTTAACAGACTACATAGTTGAAGACATAATAAACCCACTAAAATTTACCTTAAAACAAAATTTTTTCACTTTCAATAATAATATATATCAACAAGAACAAGGTCTAATAATGGGTTCACCATTATCCCCTTTACTAGCAGATCTTTTCATGGATAAATTAGAAACCAAATATGTCTTCAACACAATATTTTTCAAATGAGATACTATTCTGGCGTAGATTTGTAGACGATATTTTCTGTATTTTCAAGGGTTCAGATTTAGAATTGGAAAGTCTTCACAATGATATAAATCTTATTAACCCAAAACTAAAATTTACTTTAGAGAAAATGACAGATAATCAATTAACATTTTTAGACTTAAAGTTGAAACTCAAAAATAACAAAATTGAGTTCGATATTTATAGAAAACCTTGCACTACAGATAGAATTATCAATTATAATTCCTCACACCCCGAACAGTACAAACTCTCTTACTTCCATTCAATGTTCAACAGATTGTTTACTATACCATTGTCAAAAGAAAATTTCCAAAAAGAATACCATACGTTACTACAGATAGCACATAACAATATGTTTCCCAATACCTTGTTTGACTAGATATATGTATAACAGACACAAACATAAAAATCAACTAACACAAATAACAACACTTAAAAATAGTCCAGACATTGACAAACATAATAGAATATACTGCAGTTTACCATATTTGGGAAAAACATCTTATAAAATTAAAAGACTTCTTTACAAGGAAAACATTCATATTTCTTTCAAACCACCCAGTACATTATTAAATATTTTCTGCTCTAACAAAGATAAAATACCCAAAATGGAACAAAGTGGAGTATATTGTCTGACAACTGACGATGAACATGTGTACATAGGTAGAACATTTAGAAAGATAACTACCAGAATAAAAGAACATAATAACGAAATTAAAAAGTATAAAAACAATAAAAATGATACTTTGAATGTAGAGTACATAAAATTAAATTATTCTAAATATGTCATAGATAGAAACTTAGATCACAATAACACAAGACAAACTATTCTATTCAACAATAATGATAATAAAATTATAGATCTAGCCAAAAAATATTATATCTCATCTAATAACAATTTATTAATGTTAAACACAATCACTACATTTCCCGAAATTAATTTATTAAACACATAATTACAAAAAATATTTAAAATTCAAAATTAATAAAAAACACAAATCTAAAAATTAAAACAAAAATAAAATATAATATAATAGAATAAGGTTCTTGTTTGTTATCGGGCCGCCACTAATAATTTTTTTTTTATTTTTTAGTGTTTGCGTTGGATTAAAACTAATAATTTGATAAAATAAAATAGTTAGTGCCTGTTTTAGTTAAAATATCAGCAATGTGTCAGGTATATTTTTGCGTGTGGCATTTGCAACCAAGGTTAAGGTGCTATACTCTCTTCTTCTATTTTTTAAACTATCAGAAGATTTTTTTTTTAAATAAGAAAAACAACGGAATTTTAGAATAAGCTGAAGAAAGCACACTGCCTCCTCTTCATTGCTAACTCTGCGAATTAATTCTTTAAAATTCATTTTTGGTACCAAATAAAAAGGACTTAA
>JABRWK010000423.1:11194-26200 GCA_013372445.1 Hypothenemus hampei | reverse complement strand
TGGTATACGTACACATCAATTTTAAACTTGGTGTATAAAAAGTATAGTATATTTTTTGTTTTTAGGTTGTATTGAAGTTCATTTTGTGGAAACGCATGTTGGGCATGATGAAGAACCACGGACGAAACGATTAACCAAATCAGAACAGAACGTTATTGTCAGTAAACTTTCAGCAGGTAATAGTATTAATAAAATTGAGTATAAAGATATTTTTAACTATTTTGCTTTGATTGATTTACTTCTAGGGGTAATACAGGATAGAATAATTCAAGATTGCAGAAGAATAGAAAACCAAACATTGGAACGAATTAATTTAGTTACAAGAACGGATTTAGCCTATTTAATCAAGAAATTTAACATCGATAAAAAACGGGATCCAGATGATATGGTAGCTACAGTTTTGAAAATTGAGGAATGGAATAAGGAAGGGAAAAAGCATGCATTTTTATTTAAACAAATTGGTATGGTATTGGTATTGGTGAAGGAAAAAAGCATGAATTGCATGAATGATTGGATTATTTTATGGTGGCTAGTGGTTTGGAGATGGATTAATTTAAATATCTTAGATGAAAGTTATCCTGGTTTGAAAAATGAAGACCTTGCAGTTGCATATATGAATTCTGTTATGGAGAAAAAACTAAAAGATTATAGGCGAATTATATGCATAGATGGCACACACGGAACTAACAGGAAAAATTTAGATCTAACCATTGTACTAGTTGTAGATGAAAATAAAATGGGTTTTCCAGTGACTTTTCTGCTTTCAAACAGGTTAGATCAGGTAATTCAGACAATTTTTTTTAAGTCACTCAAGGAAAAATTAGGGGAATCTATTGACTGTGAATACATTATGACCGACGATGATATAAAATACTATAATGCATGGACTGAAGCTATGGAAATGGAAACAAAACCTAGAAGATTATTATGCTCATGGCACATTATTAAAAATTGGAATATACAGGGACGTTCGAAACTCAAAAAAGCTGAAAATAAGGAGGGAATGAAGAAACAAATGAGAAGGATTTTAACAGAGACAGATATTAGGAAGTTCCATCAATTGAAAGAAAATTATTTGAGTCATTTAGAAAACGATGGAGAGACGGAATTCTTAAAATATTTTCAAACGTAAGTGATTTTTCATATACATATTTGCATAGCAAACTAACAATAAAACCTTCTCTTAGTTATTATTTTGAGAGTGAAGCTCGAATTCAAATGTGGGCCCATTGTCATAGATTAAACGCAAGCATTAACACAAATATGGCTCTGGAAAGTTTAAATAAAGTCTTGAAATATAATAAAATGAAAGGCCAAAGAAATATAAGGTATGAGCTACTTATGATAAAAATAAATTTATATAAATTTGTTATCTTTTACCTTACAGAGTGGAAAAGCTGTTAGATTTACTAGAGGAATTTGTGGATGACAGGATGTGGAAAAGAATAGCTACCGTTGAAAGACCCAATGCAAATAACTACCAACATAGAGTAAATATAGGAGCACACAGAAAGACAGAAATTCAATTGGTAAATAAAATTAATATTATGGAATTTGGTAAGTTTTCAGTTAAATCAACATCGGTAAGTGGAACTTTTTATGTCGCATCTTATAATGAATTCTGTGACGACAACTGTAGAGTAAATTATTGCAATACATGCAAGATTTGCATTCATAGGTACAGTTGTCAATGTCCAGAATTTCTTGTTAGAAGTTCTTTATGCAAGCATATACATGGCGTAGCCATGTTTGAGGCGGGAAGCGAGTTTGTTGTAGGGCCATCAGATATAAATTCTAATGAAGAAGTTATCATGATAGAAGTTGAAGAGGAATCGACAACAAATCAATCTCAGGAAAACCAGAACGATGAATTAAATTATTTTATGATGAAAAAAGAAGAAACGCAAGAATTAGTTCCAAATTTTGAGGAAAAACGTGAAGTAATATTTGATGAATTTTAGTAAACAAAATGAAATATTCATATTCCACCATAATTGTAGATTATAGCTACTGAAGCTTATAATTTCGTTAGAACATTAGACGAGGAAGGATGTAAAAAATGGATGGACATGTACCGAAAATTTAGATGTGACAACGAAAAAAGACATATAACGACAAATTAAAAACGAAAAATAGAACCCCAGACATATTATCCACATAAAAAATAATATTTTGCAGGTTCGTTGACAGAGAAATTAAGAAAATACAAACGACATATATGATTTTAGTTTGCAGGCAGTGTAAGGTCGGTCTGTTGGAGGAGGTGGTGGGTCAACATACAACAAAATAAAAATTAGTGTTCTCAATTTTTGTTGTCCAAATTAATATATTTATCTTGTTTCAATTTCTTGTGTAGTTTTTTGCTTTAAAGTAAATAGTTCATAGTGTATTGTTTATTTGAAAGAGAAAAAGATTAATAAATAATTGAAAAAAAATCTTATTTTTTGATAAAACAATTCTTTTTGAATTATCAAAATCAAATACTGTATTTTCAATCGGTTTTCTTTTTAAAATTGGATAGAAAATCTTCTTTGTATTACATAACATCACAACATATTAATATACAGAGAAATAACTAGATAACTTCTCACAACACCAATTTAAATTTTTAGCGCCAATATTTAACCACGCCTACTTTACTTCGATTGGTTCGTGTTGTGCGGAAATTAATGTACACTCCCACAATATGACTTGTATTTTGAAAGGTGACAACAGTGCCGATCACAGCGCTATCTATGTTTATACCGCCACCTAAAGGACAAAGAGATGCTTATATTGAACAGAATAATTAAAAAGAGATAGATACAAGTGAACAATTTTCCCATATGAGTTACCCGTCTCATTATTGTCTCTGGCTTAAAAGTATTTTTTTTTTAATAGTTAGTTATTTGGACTATTTTAATAATATTTGACAGTTATTATACTGCAAACTGTATTGTGATTTACCTACCTAAAAGGTGAGGGCTAAACTTACTTTTACGGAGACTATTTCGATTTTCATCAAACTTTTACAATATGTTTATTTCCCTTCGCAAAGACGATTTCTAGCAGAAATTTTGCGCGCTGTCCACATTTTCACGAAAAAAATCCATATTTAGTGTTCTTCATTTCAGGGTTAGAGGTTATATCCGAAATGATCCATCACAATTTACTGGGGATTTTTAAAATTCCACCAACATTACTAAATCTGTTTTACCGGTCATGCGCTAAAGTTACTTGCGCGTTGTCAAACAAAAATCGCTCATACGAAGCCATATTGCTTTTACGCATGAGCATTGGCAGAATTCAAAATGGTACTTCCTACGATAAGAAATATTGGTGAGTTTCACATTGCAGAGATTTTGTTTTTTAATTGTAAGTCAAGTTCATTGTTGATTTATGTGTAGGAAAATTGTATGATTGGGACAAGGCATCGTTGCTTGAGGCGCTGCAAGACTGGGGCCTCATTTTACGGGAAGGGTGATACCCGTGCGCCAAATGTGGCACCCAGTTGAAATTGCGTCTTGAGGACGATAGGTACATTCTGTCTTTAGAGGCTTATTGACTATATTGACTAAATTATTTATTTTTACAGAGTTGATCCTTGGATTTGAGTTTGTCCTGGATATATCAAGGTCTGAAAGCAGAAGAGACAGCGTTGTCGTACTCGGGTGTCTTTTCGAACAGGCACTTTCTTCGAGCGCTCCCATCTTTCGCTGTTTCAGATACTAGGCTTTGTGGATCTCTGGGTCTCCGGCATGCCTCTGAATTTCATCTTGAGAGAGATTGAAATTTCAGAGACGGTGGCGGTTGATTGGGCTTCTTTCTGCCGTGAAGTTGTCTTTAACGCCATGTTTGACCTAAGAATAAAACTTGGAGAGCCCGGTGTAACTGTTGAGATCGACGAGTCAAATTTTGGCCGTCGTAAATATCATCGGGGGCACCGGGTTAAAGGACAATGGGTTTTCGGAGACTACGAGAGAAAAAAGGCAGAGTATTCATGGAAACAGTGGAAGATCGGAGCGCGGCGACGTTAGTGCCTCTAATCGAAAAGTGGATCCACCCTGGTACGACAATCATCTCGGACTCCTGGAGGGGCTACGAATCTCTGGATCGAGTTGGTTTTGAGCACCTAACCGTGAACCACTCCATTGAGTTTAAGGATCCGGTTACTGGTGCTTATACCAACTCGATCGAGGGGTCGTGGAGGGCTGCCTAGGCGGTAACTGGACCAGCAGGACGGAAAAAGGCGCACATTCCTGGCAATCTTGCGAAGTATATGTTCTTCAAAAGATGCCAGGAATTGCGATTCGATCGCACCACCGAGTTTTTCCGTCTTGCTGGCCAATTATATAATCCGCTGACTGAACACCCTCCTGATGACCGGGACGACGAGGAGGAGGAGGTGGTTGAAGAGGATCAACATGCTTAAAGTCCCCAGAGAGGTAAGTGCAGAAATAAATAAATAAATAAACTAAAGTTACATCCCCAGGTATCAAACCGGGGTCAGCACCTGTTAGGTTCAGGTCTAGTTAAAAAAATAATTAAAATAATATTTGAATGGTTAATTATTTATCTCTTACCATAGTTTTTTATTGTTTCAGGTTTTTTCCAAGTCTTTGCCAGGCAATGTATTTGCCTTTACTAACGAGGAGAGTCTGCCAACCGGTCGTCTGGGTTTGGGATGCCCTTTCGTGTAGTTGTAGTACAGGTAAAGCCTTAACGATTGGCCCAATTCCAGGGGTCAACTCTCCCTCGTTTTTGAGAAAATCGCATTTAAAGTTTTGGGCATACTTTACATACCCTACATCTTAATGTTAAAACAAAAGAGTGCGCAGCCGAAAGAGTTAAGGTGCGAGACTAACGACGCAGAAGTGTCGGGTTCGGTTCCAGGTCCGGACTTCTTCTTTTTTTTAATTTGTTTTTCTAATGTACTGTACTATTTATAATTTAAAGCGTGATGAATTTAACAGATAATATTCGTTTTTCTCTTACGATTAACTGTATTGGAATTCTTTAGAATGTTTAAAAGTACTTTAAAATGCGTTAGATCATAAAACGCAGATAGAAAAACCTTCATCCCTAAAAATTACAATTGAAAGTCCTTGCGCAAAATGTTTGAATACAAGCTTTTTACCATACATCTTTATTTGACTGTAACGCTTCAATCCATACGTTTCGTGCTTTTGTGTTTGTCTGTATATTTTAATATTCTTAAAAATATGGAATCGATACCAAGTACATCCTCATCTGGTTTTAGTAGTGTTAGTGCTGTTTCCAGTGAGGTGATAAGCGAAGTGATTTCTCCATACGAAGATGAATTTCATTATGTGAATCCTCCAACAACCACAGAGCAAAAACAAGAAATTGCCGACGCCGTTTATTATTTAAAAAAGCTTTTAAAAGATTACAACTTTATAACAAAGAAAGTATCATCGCAAATTAGCCTACGATCTAAATTAATGGGTACAGAATTGTTTAAGCGTTTTTTAAACATGTTCGAAACAATGGAATTTGCAGAAGAAGAAGTTTTAATAAGTTGTGATACAGAAATACAGCAAATAGCACCGCCGACAAAGAAAAAGAAAATAGAAAAGGTAGAAACGCCTTCATCAACAAGTAGCGAAGAAATAGCCCAAGTAATTGATAAGGTTCCATTTGCTGCAAAATTAAAAGCTGTACAATTATCAGAACTGCATCCAAAATGGTCGTTTAAAACTTTAAGAAAGGAATCCACAAAACATTTAACAAGTAGTAGACAATTAAAACAATGGAAACGCCAAATAGAAGAGGGAGGTAGTAGATATGATAAGCTTGAACGTATTAATAGTTATGTGTTCGATCGTTTTTCTGAAACAAGGAATCACCAAAAAGCTTTAGTCACCACAAGGATGTTACAACAATGGGCCATGGCTGCTGCTTTTCAATATATAAACGAAAAGTTCCAATTTAATGCATCGCATAACTGGGCTTGGTCTTTTAAAAAGAAATATAGGATTTCACAACGCCATTTAACACAATATACATATAAGTACCAAAGACAAGGCATCATTTGAGGATACTTTACAAATAGCAGCATCATTTCAAAATCAAGTGTCAAAAATAATACCACAGTTTTCTGCTGACTACGTCATCAATACCGATCAGACAGGCTGTGAGTACAGAATAAGTAGTAAATGTACCCTATCACACAAAGGAGAAAAAATAACAGAAATTGCGGTTGGTTCATTAGCAAAAATGACACATTCGTACACAGCTCAATATGCTTTCACGTTATCTGGTAAATTATTGCCAAAAGTCTTTATTTGTTTGCAAGAAATAACCGGCAAATGTGGACCACGAGTACAACAAGAAGTAGACGCACTACAGGAAATACATAAAAATGTTTACGTAACTTCCACAAAATCCGGAAAATTACAAAAGGATACCTATGAATCTTTTTTGGACAACATAATTCAACCATACGTTGAAAGAAATAAATTTTTATACATTATTGACTCATGGAAAGGACAAACATCTCCAGATACAGGGTGATTCGGATCTAAAGGGACAAATTTTAATGGTGGATAGGGGGTTCTCTTGTGATACCAAATTGACTATTAAAATGTTTCATTAGGGTATTAATAACGAAGATACAGGGTATTTTATAGGTAAGGTGCAAATTTCTTTTGCTTATATCTTTTTTGTGGTTTGAGATATTTTTTTCAAATTTGGTGGCTTGATGTTACTGCCCATACCTAAGGACCTCCAATAACAAGAATTGTAAAATTCCAGGTCCGGACTACGAAATTCGATTTTTTGGTATTTCCTTAAAAATAAGACAACCTGTATATTTTTCCGAAAAAGTACGTACGTAGTTAATTAGACAATGATATAGTAAAAATATCATCCTTTGTATTTTTTGTGCCGCACCTCTCCTGCTTTGGGTAAAATTAATGAAATGTCCAAAAATTCGAACTTTTTTGATTTTTGAGATTTAGATTTATGTAATTAATTTCAAATGAAGCAGAAATAACTACTTCATTAATCTTAATACATCAAATTATATTAAAAAGTGAACCAATAACAATAACAATAACAATACAATCTAATAACATAAAAAAAACATTAAATTAACTAATTTAATATAATATGGTCCGTTACGTTCTGATCACCCTGGCAACCATTTAACTGTCTGTTTATTTATAACATTTGACTGTTGTCAAGATACTTTCGCACAGAAACTTTTACGTGAATCTATTTCATTTCAGTTTAATTGACATTTTCTATTTTTTTCTACTCTTTTACTTACTTAAGTGTGTTATTAGAAATAACAAAATGCCTTACAATTTTGAGAATTCGGAATATGCCGATATGGTATTTATTTATGGATTTTGCAATGGAAGTGGACGTGCTGCTGCTGCAGAATATTCACGAAGATTTCCTGATAGAAAGTCCCCGNTTAATTTTACACAAAGCAGGAGAGGTGCGGCACAAAAAATACAAAGGATGATATTTTTACTATATCATTGTCTAATTAACTACGTACGTACTTTTTCGGAAAAATATACAGGTTGTCTTATTTTTAAGGAAATACCAAAAAATCGAATTTCGTAGTCCGGACCTGGAATTTTACAATTCTTGTTATTGGAGGTTCTTAGGTATGGGCAGTAACATCAAGCCACCAAATTTGAAAAAAATATCTCAAACCATAAAAAAGATATAAGCAAAAGAAATTTGCACCTTACCTATAAAATACCCTGTATCTTCGTTATTAATACCCTAATGAAACATTTTAATAGTCAATTTGGTATCACAAGAGAACCCCCTATCCACCATTAAAATTTGTCCCTTTAGATCCGAATCACCCTATATCAACAAAAATTTGTTGATGCTGATGATCTTCCAACATGCACTTTATTCGTCATACCACCCAAATGTACACCGTTGTGTCAGCCATGCGATGTGTACTTTTATCGTCAAGTGAAAAATTTTATTAGACGGTTACAAAAAAATACGTGTTGCAAACTAATCGAGAGTTATCAACTAGAGAAGATGTAATTAAAATTCATTCCATCATACATGATCAATTACAAGCTCCAATATTTTCGAAAATGTTAAGGTAAGCATTGACGCATGCATTCATGTAATTCTTTTTAATTTGAGCTATGTTCTATAAGTAATGTTATGCTACTTTTCCAGATACACATAGTTGGCCTCCAAATTAACAACACAGGAAAGAGAATTTTTCCTAAATGTTAATCAAGTTTCCTTTCCCGAAGACATAAAGAAACAAAAATGCAGCTGGGAAAAGAACTTCCTGCCGTTTATACAATGTTCCTGGTGCCGCGAATATTTATGTTTTCATTGTTTTTCGATAATTTTCATCCCAATATTTGTCGTAGAGAGCAATAAAGTAATATAAATAACAATAGTTTTTTTTTGCATAGTTAAGAGAAAAACGAATATTTTCTGTTAAATTCATCACGCTTTAAATTATAAATAGTACAGTACATTAGAAAAACAAATTAAAAAAAAAAGAATTCCGGACCTAGAACCGAACCCGACACTTCTGCGTCGTCAATTTCGCACCTTAACTCTTTCGGCTGCGCACTCTTTTGTTTTAACATTAAGATGTAGGGTATGTAAAGTATGCCCAAAACTTTAAATGCGATTTTCTCAAAAACGAGGGAGAGTTGACCCCTGGAATTGGGCCAATCGTTAAGGCTTTACCTGTACTACAACCACACGAAAGGGCATCCCAAACCCAGACGACCGGTTGGCAGACTCTCCTCGTAAGAACAGATTAACGTTGGCAACACTGCACGATTGTGAAATATCCCCAGAAAAATCTAGTTTGTCACTTTTTTATCAAAATATAACCTCAAAATTGAAGTTTTCTGCACGAAAAAAAATAGGAAAACGGCCTTTCCGCGCAAAATTTTGAGAAGATTTCTCATTTTTAAGCTTTAAACAAGCCTTTCTGAAAATTTTATGAAAATCGGTGTGGTCTCTCTAAAGAGTCAGTCCAGTCGGGACATTGAAATAAGTCTTGAAAGGGATGTCCCTTTCATGGCTGTCCCATACATGACTCGGATATTTATGTAACGTATGTTGATGGTATTTGCTTCTTGTTGCATTTTAAACAGATAATTTGTTCCAGGTTAAATGACTAATAGTGTTTTATTACAATACCTCCTAAAAACAGAGATCGAGTTGAATCTAAAAAAATAGAAGAAGCCGCGAAGGAAGTAATAGAAAAGAAATTGCCTTTACGATCTGTATCTAGTGCATACAATATCAGCAAATCTCACTTAAGTGGACTTGTGATAAAAGCTAAGGCAGCGGAAGAATTTCAGTATTGTCCCAATATCGGAAATCGTAGAATTTTTAGTGTAGAGCAGGAAAATATGTTATCGGAGTATTTGAAGACTTCAGCTAAAATGTGTTAAGGGTTGACAACTGTTCAAGTAAGAGAATTAGCCTATCAATATGCTTTAAAATTAGAGATTGCTCCCGATAAGTGGCATGATAATATCTATAGCAACAATTGTTTGGCTAAAGAAATTTTTGAAGCGACAAGGTTCATTAAGCGTTAGAAAGCCTGAAAGCACATCCTTAGCCCGGATCACTGCTTTTAATAAAGTCAATGTGACTAATTTTTTTAATAATTTAGAGGATTGTTATAAAAAATTTTAATTTCCGCCAAACATGATTTAGAACACCGATGAAACCGGATGTATTACAGTTGTCAATGCGCCAAAAGTAGTCGCTGAGGCACGACTTAAACGCGTAGGTCAGATTAGTTCTGCAGAGCGTGGCGCCTTAGTCACTATGTTGGCATTTGCAAATGCTGCAGAGGGTAGTATTCCTCCAGTTTTCATATTTCCGAGGGTACATTTCTAATCTCATATGTTACAAAATGGGCCTAATGGAGCTTTAGGTTTAGCTAATCAGTCTGGTTGGATAGGTGAGGATTGTTTTTTGGAAGCTTTAAAGCATTTTGTACACCATGTTAAGCCGACAAAGGAAGAACCTGCATTAATAGTATTTGACAATCACCATATAACCATAAATATAATATTATTTGCGCGACAAAGTAGTTTGATTTTATTGACTATTACACCTCACTGTAGCCATCGCCTCCAACCGCTGGATGTTACAATTTTTGGACCGTTTAAGTCACGCTATAGAATTTCAGTCAATGATTGGATGACATCCAACCCTGGTCAGGGTGCTACCATTTATAATGTTGCAGATTTTGCAAAAAATGCATATTACTTCGCCTTTAACATGCAAAACATAACGTCAGGTTTCAAAAATACAGGAATTTATCCATTAAATACAAATATTTTTATTGCTCATGACTTTTTGCCATCTGAAATAAGTAATCGTCCATTAGAATTAGAAACTCTACAAACCAGTGACATCAAACAACCAATAACTGTAGACAACCACCAAAAGATCAATAGTGATAAACATGAGTCTCCTGTGCTATCAACATCCTTGGATATTATCTCAGATAACAAAGTTCCTGACATACTAACTACTGAAATGAATACAAATTTAAGGCCTGATACAACATCAGTTTTGGAATCAGTGTATAATAATCCTGTACCATCGACGTCAGCTGCTTTGAATTCAGAAATATTGCGCCCATTTCCTAAGGCACCGCCCCACAAAAAGAAACAATTCAAAAGAAGGATCACAACTAAAATCATTACTTCAACTCCAGAAAAAGACAGACTTTTGGCGCAATCCTTAACAACCATGCTAAATAAAAACAGAGTATTATAGATATGTCACAGGTAAAAGATATTTTTAAAAAGTTGTTATCTGACAAAGAAAAGTCAAAGGAAAAAAAATGACAAAAAAGAAAGCTGTAAAAAATAAAAAAGAAAGTTAATAAAAAGGCGCAAAGCAAGGTACGGTTGGAATCATCCAGTGACACTGACCGAACAATTTGTGATTTAGATTGTAGTGATGAATTTTCTGATTCTGATTATGAACTCTTACAAAAATTGAGAAAATCTACAACTAATAATAATGAGGATGTATGCTGTGTATGTAAACAAAAATTTTCTACTAGTAAGGAAGACTGGTTTAACTGTAAAGTTTGTCAAAAATGGGCAAATGAAAAATGTGGTGTCATGGGCATTTTTAATTTTTTTTGTAATCTGTGTTATTAGACTTAAATTTAAACCAATAAGACTAATTGTTGATCTCGCAGAACCTATATGTGACGAAAATATTCCAAAAAATGATTAGTATATAGGTCACACAAGAATTTATATAATAATTGTTAAAAATTTCTTAATTTTAGGTTTCATTTTAATATGTCCCTTTCATGACTGTCAATGTCCCATTGAAGACACACCTGTCATGAATAGGATATATTTTAAGATTTTTTAATTTGAGTGTTCTTCTGTTTTTCGTTTTGACTTTCAAAGATGATTAAATATAGTTACGATATAAATAAAAACTTTTTCTATTATGCCTCATTTATTGCTCATAATCTTTTAGTTCAAAAAATTGTCCCATTCATGGCACTTCTCCCCTATAGGTAAATTATATTTTAGTAAATGATATCTGTTGTAGATCTGGAATAGAATATAAAGAAAGTGAAAAGGATAATCTTTGTAGAGCTATTTACGAAATTATGTATGAAAGTGGAAATGAAAAAACGCAAAAAAAATAATTCAGCCTATAAACAAAGTGAAAAGATCGATAAGGAACAGGGTGTGGCCACCAGAGACATATAGGCTAAAATATTTAATAAAAGTGATAAAGGGAATTGTAATATTGTAACTTTGGAGAGTACGTATCTAAACAGGATTTAAATAAAGGAATAATTTATTTTATACACTCGCCGGCACGAAAAACGGACCACACGAAGTTTTAGAAAATTTTGACGATGAATATCTTTCCAACCAGTCGGATTCGAGTGAATTTTTTTTTCAATTGTAGCCCGCTCTGTCGTGGTGAATATCCTACTTCAAAAAGAAGTCCGAGAAATGAAACCTACATATTGTACAGGGCGTGTAAATAGTGTTATGCTTTTATCATCAAAGTTCTACGTCTTCTGTGGGCAATACGAGGTGGTTCAAACATTCGAAAACCATACAGTCATGTAGCCTGATGTCTAATGAGTATTTTCTTTTTTTAATCGCCCCTCTCTCTTACACCCTTCCAGAGACATTAAATTTTTTAACATTTCTCGCACTTTATACATTGACAATGAATATCTTCCCATCCACGGTCGGATTTTAATGATTTTTTTTCAATTATTTCAATTTAATTATAGCCCTGTCATTGGTGTATATCCTGCAATGAGAAGATGCCCAAAAAATACAATCTGCATACTATACACGGCGTATAAATAGTGACATGTTTTTTCATCAAAGTTTAACGTCTTTTATGGGCAATACCAAGTGGCTGAAGCGCATAAAAATTATAGCGTAGATTAGCTTATTGTCTCTATTCTTAGGTTACCATGTGTTCAATGAATACAATTAATGATAATTTTTGGCTAATTTTGTCCGGCAACTTAATAAGCTTCATTTGAAAGAATGCAACGAGTCGTAAAAAGCTAAATATCTCTCTAAGCTCGAATATCTCTGGCATGGTTCGAGATAAATGGACGAGTAGAAAAATAAAATACTCCTTAGACATCAGGCTACATCACTGCATGGTTTCCCAATGCTTGAGCCACCTGGTATTGCCCACGGAAGACATTAAACTTGTATGAAGAAAACATGACACTATTTACACGCTCTGTACAATATGTAGATTTCATTTCTCGGACATCTTTTTGATGTAGAATATTCACCCACAACAAGACTACAATTGAAAAAAAACTCACTCGAATTCGACCACTGGTTGGAAAGATATTCATCGTCAAAATTTTCTAAAACTTCGTGTGATCCGTTTTTTTGTGCCAGCGAGTGTATACAGGATTGTCCACTAAGCGCGCCTCGGTCAATAGCTGCTAAACCGTTAGACATATGGGAAAATGTTTCGTATAAAACTTTTAACGTTTTATCTCTGCTACAATTTAAAATTATTTCTGTCTTATACAGGGTGTTCTATATAAGGAAAAAATACCAAAGTTATGTTTTTTTAAATGGAATCCCTGATTTTTTTATAAATTTTTGGATTCCTCGTCAAATTTGATGGCCACTTTATGTAAACTGTCTTTTGTCTAAAATTTACCGTTTCCGAGTTATTCCAAAAAAATAAAAATGTTTGACAACTGCAGTCTGCCATGGAAATCACTACTATACTGTAACCGTTACGAATTTCGGAATCGGACTTCTGGGGCTCTAAGAGGTCTTAATAAGCTGCGTTTTAATGTGTTTGAATTTCAAAAAAAGTCTTTCAAAACCCCCAAAATGTACCTCCGAAGTTGCATGATTTCAACCCTCAATAACTTCCTTATTTCAAATGGAATGCCCCAATTTTCTCGACGGCATCGTATTCAGAATTCAAAAATAAAATAAAAAAAAAAGCAAAAAATAAAAAATAAAATTATATTAAAATAAGAAATGATAGATTTTTGAATTTTGAATTTTGAATACAAAAAAAGATTTGAAGAGTATTTTCAACATCTTTCTTAATTTACAACATTGCAATATTATGAGTTTTATATGAAATAAAAAAATAAAGAACTTAATATGCTGATACGAAATAAAATACTCTTCAAAGCAATATTCCATTGCTATGTTTTAGATTTAGACCGTTTTTAAATTTTGGCGCTAAAACATTTCATCATACATTTGGCAACGTCGGCACGGCCTGGATGGTTTAGCCTTTCGTGAGATGTTGCCGCTATTGTCACCCCGGATTCGGGTAAATTATTTTGTGCTATAAATAATAGGCCTGTTCCAACTGGCGCTAGGAACCGTTTGTGAACGGTTCAAAATGATCGACCAAAGGTTTGTTCCATCCACTGATTCTGGGATCGTTTCGTGACAGTCACCAAATCTATATCTATCTATATAATTATCGAACTAAATGCGCTCGGCAAAATAGGACTTAGGAAGTGAATTAAGTAGAAAAATAAGAATAACTTTTAAGAGTCTAGGAACGTACATATATAATTCTACTAAACAAATTTCTTAAAACAGTAGATGCCTACTAGTTAACAAAAATACAGAATATAAATAATCTATTTAAAAATCTAAAAAAATACTATTAATTAAACTAATTTCTTAACTGAAAAATACGTATGATCGCTTAACGCCGATTTAGAAAATATAGAAACAACTGAATTTTTTGGTTCATATGTTCCGAAGGTCCTAGTTAGTTTTTTACGAAGGTCAATGCTTTCTTGTCCTCTGGCTTTTTTAAAGCCAGTAGATTTTTGTTTCATAGATCGCTTCTTTTTGGTGGAAACAAACCTTAACTGAGGTTCGATTAATTTTTTTTTGGAGTTTTCTTTAGTTTCAAATGTTATACCTTCATTATTATTTAAGAACTTAGGGCATTGCATTAATTGCTTTATTATCACCAAATGATGGTGAATTTCAGAAAGAATAGCATCATCTAATGAAGTATAATCAAATGTGTCTAGTTTAGAAATTAACAATTGTAACTCGCTTTTAACATTATTACCTTTATTTGATATGGAATTGGAACTAATAAAATTTGTCAAATCCTTAGACATTAACTGAATATGTTCATCACGGCATTCATTTTGCATAGTAATTTTAAAGGGCTTTGGAGTTTCTTTGTTAGTTATTCTTATTAATCTTTCCACACTTTTATCTCTGATATATTGCAGAACACAATTTAAACCTTTATCTAACCTTTTTATAGTTTTTCGTTCTAAATAAAAATATTTCAATACTTTGTGCATTGCTTCAAGGTGCATATTAGTATTGACGTCACAAATCTCTCTAAAGCAATATGCCCACTTCCTAAAGTTATGGCTGTAAGTATTTTTAAAATATAGAGCAAATGTTTTCGTTTGTTCATCAGAATACATTTGACTTATTGTGTTATTTAATGCTAAAAAAAATTCTGACTTCGTCACATTTTGTTGTAAAG
>JABRWK010000422.1:14010-24386 GCA_013372445.1 Hypothenemus hampei | reverse complement strand
CTGGGAATTAGAGTAGTTTTAAGGAGTTCTTTTGCCGTAGCACTATTTCGTTATATCATTTTACTACATTGCGCCGCAAAATTAACGCATAGCTTAGAAATTTTTCATTTTATTTCAATTAAAACAAAAAAAAACAGACAACGGTCTTTAAGGGCCATAATATCCATGACCATAAAGAAATTCAATAGAATGTTTATATTAAATTATAAATTTATATTTATTATTAATATACGTATTTGGAGAAAAACTAGCAGAATTATTTCCAAAATAATGGTATAGTTGTGCTTTATTTAATGCAACCTTCTGTATTACGTAAAATTTTCATTTCTTACTATTGTCAGATATATATGACAAGTGTGAATTTGGCAGGTATGGTTAATTAGGTGGCTTATAAAAAGCAGCTCGGCATATGCTTTTTTCGCTCAATTTCAAACTCGAATATTTCGCCGAAGAAAAATCGTATAATAAAAATTGACAAAGCATTTTGAAGGTGAAGGATGGCACCATATAATGCCGCCACCAAAGATTATTAAAAAAAATTGTTCGTCCTTTATAAGCTCTTGAAGTCGCCTTAAAACAGCGTTTTTTTACTCTTTGGACTTAAATATCTCGAAATTCTGATGTGATTTAGCAACTTCGATGTCATTTTGGAATTCAGCGCACTCAAAAACATAAAGTACAGGTGGAATGGTGCACTAAGTTTTTTCAATGCAGGCCTGTATAATTAATACATGACAAATAAATTGATGTATATTCCTTAAAATTTTTATGGAATTAAGTAAGTGCCTTTATTTTGGTATCTCCCCATAGGAGTTTCATTATCTTTCACAATAACCAAAAACCCATAGTCACTAGTCTAACACTCTATACACATATTTTTAAATACATTAAAGATCGTTTTACAAAATTCCATATTTTTCTTGATATAACGATTTAGAATAAACGTATACACTTTTATATTTCAATTCATTGGGATCGGTCAACAAACTCAACATCGCATTTGTCTTCCCAAAATTACTGGGCCCATAAATTGCCCTTATTGTATTTGGAAGCAACAAATTATACCGCGGTTTACTGTTACTTTTCTTAATGTCAAAATTATCTATAATTATACCAAGTTTTTGTTTTTCTTTCCGCATTTCGATCGGTTTATATAAACATTTAAATATCACTGTTGCTCATTGCATAGTTTCACTCGTAATGGAAAGTAGATATACAAGGCGGGTTCTGAATCAAACGGGGAGTCTTCGCACAGTCGATTTGCCGTTATTTCCGTGGTATTTGTCGTACCGTTAAATGTTGCGTATGTACAGGTATGGGAATGTTGGGGCGTTACGTCATCTTCATTAATTTTAATTGTACTATCCTAATTGTACTAGTATCGTACTTCTCTCATTATACCATTTTGTACTCGTTCAATTGTAGTAAATCATTACGCTATTTTTATCGTAACGACAAACACATCCCCCATAAGCCGCCACGTTAATTTAACGTTACGACAACAAAAAAGTTTTCGAAATGCACCCCTAATACAACGTCACGACAAATATAACGTAACGCCCCGACACTCCCATACCTATACACACGCAACATTTAACGGTACTACAAATACCACGGAAATAACGGCAAATCGACTGTGCGAAGACTTCCCGTTTGATCCAGAACCCTCCTTGTATATCTACTTACATGTTATAAGGAACTTTTCTCTTGGAAATGACGTGCTTAATCGTTAATGTAATATGAACTGGAGCATCCTTCATAATTTGTTTTCATGTCGGAAATTTATTAAACTATCAACAAATCTAACAGTCTTACGGAACAGTGGAGTGAAAAGGAGTGGCTAACTAAAAATGTCTCTCTTTCTTCCTTTTCGTTGAAAGCATCGATACTATTAAAGAGGAAATAAACAAAAGGGTTTTGATTATAAATCGTAGAATTGGGAGTAATCGTTCCAATAAATTAGATTGTTATTTATGTATCTGTTTTTATCATGTATACTATGTATCATGGATAAGTGCGTTGATTCTTTTTCTTCTTCGTATTCTTCGGTTAACAGTAGCCGAAAAAATATTAAAATGCTATAAGCTAATCCTACCAATACCCTTTCATACGGAGAAGACGGACAATATGATGCGGAAAATAGATCAATATACAGGGTTGTCCACTAAGAACGCGTCGAACGATTACGGCCGTATTCATGGTTTTAATCGGATTTTTTTTGCATATGTAGGACCTTATATTTTAAAAATATTTTCATTTATACAGGATATGCAAAAAAAAGATAACATACAAACTTATGTTTACTTAAATGGAATCACCCATTTTACTGGCATTTTTGGATTTCTCGCTAAATTTTAATATAAGTTTATACATATCAGATATCTTAGGTCTAAAATTTATCGTTTTTGAGTTATTGCGGAAAATTTGAAAATTTTGACATTTGCAGGTTCCTACGGAAATCGGTGCTGTACCCTAACCACTGCAAATTTCGGAATCGGTTATCTGGGGCTAAAAGAGAACTTAATAAGCTATGTCTTAACATATTTGAATTTGAGAAAAAGTCTTTCACAACTCTCGAAATGTGCCTTCGAAGTTCAATAATTTACTTTTTTTAAATAGAATGCCTCTATTTTTTAACATCATTGTGTTCGTAGTTCAAAAATCTACATTTTTTGTTCACATTACCATATCTCTAAACCCAGCCGTTTCTAAGCTCCCAAAAACCGAAAATTGCCTTCTTTTTGGGGTCTAATTTAATCTAAATATTTCGATAGTCACAAATCTGATGCGATGCCCGGTGATTTCCAGTATGTTGACAAGTCATTTTTTTTTCAGTAAATTGGGGTACTAGGTGGTGTAAGTTAGTCGGGAAGTATGGGACTAGCAAGGAGTTTTTGTCTACCTATTAAAGAACTCTGTGTCTTCTTCAGTCCAAAGATCTTTCCATACCTTCCCTTTCCCTACCTCACCCCATCCAGGACTCCAACTCATTCCACGGACCCCGAAAGATACTTTACCTATTGTATATGAAAAATACTGATTTTTTTGCAAGATAAACGTGAGAAATAACACAAAATGTTGAAATTAATTTTTTTTTCTATGAAAGTTTAAAAACCTGCATTTTTTTGTTTTAGGACATCTATTACTCATTAAAATTGAAAAACTACAAAAAATCGAGTATCTTTTAACGACACCGGCACTTACAAAACTATTTAAGAAAAAATATAAGATGTTAAAAAATAAAATCAGAAAAATCAAAAATTATAATTTTTAATAATTATTAAACGAAATAAAAATAAACATAAAGATACAAGATATATTTAATTTTTTTTAACTGAAATGTAGTGTGAACTAGTTAAAACGCCTCTTTAATGTCTATTTGCGGTGCAAGTTTTATTTATTGTTTTTAATTTGTAGGTCATCTCAAACCCTATCTTTGAAGAAGAGAAAAAATTCTTCATCATCATGATGGGTTAAAATCCCACGGGCGTTTTTCCTCTTTATTTTGGTCAAATTCAAGAAAAGCTTAAAGGATTTTTTTAAGTTGACTTCGGCGCTTTTTTGATGATAAGTCAAAATGGTTGTACTTCAAATTTTATTAAAAAATATAAAACACCAAAGTTACAAAACAATAAAATAAAATTTTAAATGTGAAACATGTGTCGCTCCAGAAAATACTTTCATTCGTTGTGTTAATCGCATAATAACAGAAAATATAAATTACACACAATTACTCTTAGTGAAATCATTATTTTTAAGGGAATTCCTTTCGATTATCAACTATTCGTTTCTGAGCAAAGTTTAAAAAATATTCTTCTCACCTATAAAATTTAGAAAACTAGAGTTACGTTATTCTGCAATTTAACTATCGACTTATTTTTGATTCTTTAATATTAAACCATATAAACTTAACTATAGTGTGCTCGCTTAATAATAAATTACTTCATTTAAGGTCATTTTACTTCAAATTTTCTATTCTGCGATATACATACACATAGGATGAAAACCTTTTCTACGACGATCTATGCTTCAAATTTAAAATTACATTGTTCTGTAACTTTTTTATTAATTTATGTTTTACCATTGATATTTTTTGTTATGTTGTTTTCCGTTTCCAGTTTTTATTTACATATGTGGACCTTTGAATAGATAAATTAATAATTGCAACTTTCGTGTAAAAACTAACACACTTATTCTTATACATTAATTTTTAGGCAATTATTTTCGGTAATCAAATATAAAATGCAATATAAAGAATAATACGATTTTAACTGAGCCGGCTGCATTGCGGTTCATTAATTGGAAAATCATAGGTTTAAGACGTTTTTCTTTATAATTATTGTATTTTTAAATTCATCTAATAAACCCTTGTTAATTTACGAATTAGATTATATCTAAAGATGTTCAACGTTGGAAATCGCTATGTGGCGACTTTAATTTATTAAAAGAAGAAATTTTGTTAGTTTAGCCAATTACTTTTTTAAATGATTCACTTTTGTTATTTTTTTTAAGAATAGCAACGGTAGTTATAGTAATAGATAATTAAAATATTTCAGTTAAAAAAATAATATTTAATTATTTAAAAAAAAAGATTAAAATCCCAAAGCTGTACTGTGGGAATATCAGTATGGTAATCTGCATATGAAAGCGATGTAGGACTCATGGCAGCGGCCATGTAAGAGTAAATCACTGTTTCCAATAAGTTTGTTGAAATGTTCTATTTAAAAAGCTTGCAATAGTAAATAATATTATTAAGGAAATAAAAAATCATTAGTTAGTTTTAAAAATTTATTTGCATAAAGTTCTACAAATAAGCAATTTCTGTTTTTTGAAGTAAAACCAAAGAACCCAAATTCTAAAAACAAATTTCCGTGTTAGCCACAGACCAACCCAATTTTTTTTTCGGTTTTTAGCAAGAAGTGAGATTCAGGAAGTAAATCTTGATTGGCTTGTTGATATTTTTAATTAACTAAAATTACTAGCATTTCCTTGACCAGCACCATATATAAGAACTATTTACGGTCGAGTTCCATAATAATTATTTATCTAGGCAACTATTGTACTGGAAAATGTCTAATTTAAATCGTATGTTCTATCATCTCGATATGCTCTATAGTATCCTTCTTCACCATGGGAGTTGTATCTTTAATAAGAAGTCATATTTAGAAAACCTATAAAAAATGAGAAATATTTTATTTCGATACCCTTAATTCGGCAATCCAACCCGGTCGGTAGTTGAATTTGTAGAATTTGAGTGTGGGCAAAAGATAAACCTCTTTTGTTACGTAAGTTCGGCTTATAACCGTATAATTGGGAGAATTCTTCATCCGTTAAATCGGCAAATTCGTTTATACCATATATGACCGTGCCATGTGCTTCTTTGTTTAGTTTTTCAATTTTGGCCAAATTGTGACGAAACACCTAAACGAAATTAGAGTAATAATACACGGTTCAACGAAATTGAATGATTTTGATTGAAATGTCCAAAGTCAATATAAAAAAAATCATTGAATGATTCACCCCTATGTTTATACAATTCAATTTGGTTGTTTCATCCAAATTGAACGGCAAAATTGAACCGTCGATTATCGCCCTTAACAAATGAATAAACGGTAAATTTAATATTGTCATGACTGGGTCTGTGACGTCACAATCTTTGATTGCGCTTAGCCAGGATCTTTTCTTAGTAACAAATAAAACTAGAGGAAGTTAAAGAAATACGTAATATTTTTTTAATGAAATAGAATTAAATATTACTTATGATTAAAGCTAATAAATATTAAATGGAGAAAATGTGCTTTTTACCGTCGAGAACCCATTCGGAGATCTTTCGAATACAAAGCCACTTACTTTCTATCTAGGACTGCTCTTGTACGGTTTTGGGGATGATTTGACGAATAGGTAGAGGGAGCGGAAGATGGGGTGAAATGGTTGATTGCACTACACAGTACATTTGTGGTCGTAGCACTAACAAGGGAACCGTCCAGATGTACCCCACCGATTTGAATGAAATTTGGTACAGATGGACTTTAGACCAATCTAAGAATACTGGCAAATTTCTACGTGCGGTCATCGCGATTTAAGGGGGGAAACCCACCCCAAAAATTTCCCCCATTTTTCGTTTGTTGGCGATAACTTGTGATCTAAATGAGTTAAACCAACGGGAAAAAAAGCAAAATGTTCATCTTTCAATTCTCTATCGACTTGTGAAAGTCCGGAATAAATATATCTTTCGTTTTTTTTTCTAATTTACAAAATTATCCTTTTATAACAAAGGATGTAACTGAGAAGAAATTTATAGAAATAGTTGGTAATGTTGGTCCCCATTATACATTTTTGAATTTAGGATTTGGACCATTGTTTTCAGCAATATTTTCTGTATAAAATAGTAAGAAATGAATAAAAAAACTCGACATGTGCAAAAACAGCGGGAAAAAAATTGAAATTTTCGAAAAAAAACGAAAGATATTTATTCCGGACTTTCACAGATCGATAGAGAATTGAAAGACGAACATTTTGTTTTTTTCCCCGTAGTTCTAACTCATTTAGATCACAAGTTATCGCCAAAAAACGAAAAAGGGGGAAATTTTGGGGGTGAGTTTCCCCCCTTAAATCGCGATGACCGCACGTAGAAATTTGTCAGTATTCTTAGATGTGTCTAAACTACTTCTGTACCAAATTTCATTCAAATCGGTGAGGTACACCTGGGACGGTTCCCTTGTAAGTAACCGTTCTGTCGAAATCCCGTCCAGGGACCCCTTTAGCATAATCAGTAAAAATACACGACCACGACTTATCCTATTCTCTTACCCCTAATTCATAATATCACCTTGGTGTGATCCTGTTTATTTTGCTTACTTAGTTAGAAGGTTACTCTACTTTTAATGTTTACCATCTTTAGTGTTTATCATCACAAAATGCAACCGTTGAAAATTGTAACACATAACCGTGTTATCGGCGTCACAGACCCAAATTACGCAATAATGAAAAGAATAGATGTAGGTCCGAAAGATAGTTTTTTCCTTCGTGACAATATGTTAACTTACATTAAGTCGGTAATTGTATTCACGATCATCCTGGTACTTCTTATTATACTTAGCTAAGAATTTGTTGAAAGCAATTCTTGTTGACTCTGTAAAAACGAAGACACAACTAATAAGAGATGACCTTTGGGTTAAATTTAAGGAAAAGATGAATTGATATTCAATAAATGTTTAAGTTGTCAAGTTTGAAAAATGAACGAATGTCTTTTAGGTTTTTCCTGGATAAAGTTAATTAAGAAATCTAATGTTTTCTATTATAACAACAGAACTGGTCATATGTAAACATTTTTCACTCCTAAAATAGGTTGAAAAAAGCGTTTCATTAGTAATTAGTGCATTAATCAAAGCGATCAAGATAGAATAAATTTATTTCATGACACAAAAAACTAATTGTAAGTGGAAGTGACTATGTTTATTCAGTAAGAGAACATCATCAAATTTCAATGAGTTTTCATTCTCGCTGCGCAAAATCATTCTGATTGGTTGGATTTGTTGATGAAAGTGGGCTTAAACGTGGCGTTTAACGCAAACGGAATGTTTAAATACAGCCGTTAGATTATAATAGATGTTCTTTGAGGGAAGTATTAAAGTATTATTTTCTTGAAGAGAGCAACAAAAAGGAACTAAGTTCACTTAGCAGCCAAATACAATACTAACCCTATTTTAAGATTAGTAACCTTTTATATGATCGTTACAAATAACAATTTGCTGACTGTTGCACATTTCTTTTCAATGTTAACATTGAATGCATAGAAATTTTCGTACTGCTACAATCACTTTTCTGACTTGCCTTAATTTTTATCCATAAAAACAAAGAAATAAAGCTTTAAAGATTAATAGTTATTTATGTAATAAGTGTGTAAAGGGATGTTTTAAGGCATGAGTTCGGAGCTGTTTTGCGCCGAACCGAAGGTGAAGTGCAAAAAAAAATCCGAGCGAATGCCATAAAACACCTTTACTCGCGTATTACATACAATATTTATTCTACAGGAAAAAATTTAAGAAAAAACTTTTCTACTGGAAATTATAAAATGTCACTCTACAAAATAAAAGACTGTCAAAAGTTGTCCCTTACGTTTGTTTATCCGTATTATCCGTATATCAAAGGGTTCTTTATACACATTTTTTAGTTTTGAAACGCGTTCGGGCTTTATTTTCTTTAACACCTTAATTTTCAAAGTAAATGAGAAGAATATTTAGGGTAACTAACTACTAGAATTATTTTTAATTAAATTGTAACGTTAATAGTAAAATTTGAACAATTATTTAAGGTAACGCGAGAAGTGGCCAAACTGGCCGGAACTTCGTTTGAAGATGTTGGGAAGGTATTTATAATATTTTCATTTAATATAGATCCTTCGTTGTTCTTAGGTTTATTGGAACCCCCCAAGATTTTGCCCGCTGTATCTGTTTTGTTGGAAATGGCCTCGTCGATGTATCCTTCGGCCACTGTGGAGTATTTCCAGCCGCCGTGTCTCTTAATTTTTAATAAATCTCCTCCTCCATTGGCCAATAATGTGGCTGAAGATCTGCGAAAACAGTGGCCAGTATATTGATTGGGGCTTTCCAAGTTTAAATATGTGGCAATTATTGAAGGGATGCGGCCGAATGTGTTAATTCCGACAATTTGATTGAAACATTGTTCCTTCGCATATTTTAGAAAAAAATGGTTTTCCCCAGAAGATTTATCATTCTGCAGGTTATTATATAACCTATAAAGAAACTATTATATAATCTATAAAAGAATTAGATATATGTATAACCTATACAGTGCAATGTAATCGACCTCGAGTTCTTCGTCGTTAAATATAGTAAATTTTCTAGAAATATTAGTTTTTGTGTCTGGAATATTTATTATCAATATATCATTTGCCTCTTTTATGTCTTTTGCAGATAAATTGTAAAGCTCTTGACGACGGCAGGCACCAAATATCCCAAAAATTAATGCAATCTAAAACGCACAATTTGGTTACACAGCTACTTGGACCAATATTGAAGAAATCATCACCTTTATCATTAGAAATTCTTCATTGGGTGCTTCTTGCAAAAATTGTGTAATTTCTGGCTTGGTCAAAATTTTTGACTTTTTTGGATGGAAGCCAACCCCTTTTTGCTTAAGGAATGCAATTAGTTTGTAATAATTGCCGATGTCGACATTATTTTTTGTCCGCAGAGTACATTTTAGCATTGAAAATATAGACCAGAGAGACGAAGGCTTATATTTTGAACATTCCTTAGCAAAATATCCCAATAAAACGTTTTCGGAATATTTTGTCACTTGCTTCAGTGCACACCATTTTAAAAATTCCTCATGGCGCTTTTCATATAATACTTTTGATTTTGCCGGTAAAAATTTAAAACTACGTCCTGCGCATCGTTTGCAATTTCCGGAGGTGTACAATTCATTTCGATATCTTCCATTTTAATAACTTTTTAAAATTATCACATACACCAAAAACAATATGAAAATTTTTATTGAACGTAATAAATTTGTTTAAACAATTGAAGTTTATTTTCTGACAATACACATTTTTCAACAATGACAGACATCAAATCCACACTATCAAGGTGGCTTTGATCGTACAAGCATATGAAAAATCATTTAGATGTGAATAAATAAACGTAGCGGATAACATTTGATAGTCCTTCATTTATAGACTGACATTTTGTAAAAAAAAATTCTTAAAGCTTCGCCTGTAGAAAAAACATTGTATGCAATACGCGAGTAAAGGTGTTTTATGGCATTCGCTCGGATTTTTTTTGCACTTCACCTTCGGTTCGGCGCAAAACAGCTCCAAGCTCATGCCATAAAACATCACTTTACACCCTTATTACATAAATAACTATTATGCACGGTGCGTCCTTAACAACGTTCTTTACGCACGGTAAGACCTTAGCAACAGTTTTTATACACGAATACGGATAAAGAAGCACTTTTGACACTGTTTACGATGTGTAAAATGACGTTTTATAACCGCCTGTAGAAAAAAATGTTTTATGTCATTAAAACATCCCTTTACACACTTATTACATAAATACAGTTGAAACGGCGAGTCATGCCCCGTGCGTCATAACTTATATGTAATAATTTCATATGAATCAAATCGAAAATACGGGGGGGAAAAAAAGTTTGTAAATTTTGGTCGTGGCTATCGTCTCGTTTCAGGAGATTAATCATTAAAAATTTAGTGCACTATCTTGGGCCGTATGGACACCACAGATAACTATGAGCTGTGCAACTGTGAAATCAAATTTTATCCACAATGTTTACATGTGCCGCTTGAATAGAAAGCAAACGCAGATTTTTTTTATTAAAAAAACGCCAAGGATTTT
>JABRWK010000422.1:0-13181 GCA_013372445.1 Hypothenemus hampei | reverse complement strand
AGAAGTCCGATTCCGAAGTTCGCAGCGGTTACGGTACAGTAGCGATTTTCATGGCAGACTGCAGCTGTCAAAATTTTTTCTTTTTTTGGAATAACTCGGAAATGGTAAATTTTAGACAAAAAACAGTTTACATAAAGTGGCCATAAAATTTGACGGGGAATCCAAAAATATATAAAAAAATGGGGGGTTCCATTTAAAAAAACAAAACTTTGCTATTTTTTACTTATTTAGAACCCCCTGTATAAACCGAAAATAATTTTATCTTGTAGCAGAGATGAAACCCTAAAAGTTTTAAATGAAACATTTTCCCATATGTCTAACGGTTTAGCAGCTATTGACCGACGGGCGCTTAGTGGACAACCCTGTATAGATTGCCAAGCGTGACCTTGCACAAATTTAAAAAAGGACAGATACAAAATACGTCTATCGCATTCACTCCAACTGTCAGTCAAGGAGAAGTGAACGCGACAGACGTATTTTCTATTTGTCCTTTTTTAAATTTGTGCAAGGTCACGCTTGACACTTTGTATAGTAAAATTCATATAACTTGGCGTTCATGTCACAGATGACGTCATGACAGAGGAAGTGGCAGTGTTGTCTAATGGTGTAAAAATATTGCTGAATAACTTACAATTTGCAGCAGATAAAATTTCATCACCTTCCATATTACATCTTAAACAACTTGAAGAAAGGGCCATTATTATCCCTTTCAGCCTCAAAATACTTAATTAAAGATGCAACCATAAAAAAAATTAAATCAGCATTGGCAATATTGTAAACATTGACAGGTAATTTTTTGACATTGAAATGCGAAAACGTTTACGTCGCTTTTAATTAAATCTTAAAATATGAATAATTGCTTATTAAATGTAAATCTGAAATAAAACTTTATACTATTGGACTACTATAAAATTACTAAACAAATAATTGGACTAATAAGTGGTAGAAACGTTGTCATTAACCTCCTCCCTTTTAATTTCCCCTGCCATGACGTTATCTGTGACTTGAACGCAAAGTTATATGAATTTTACTGTACAATTTATTTAACCATCACCATACAAGGCTCATAGTTAATTGAAACAAAAATTCCTAGTAATTCACAAACTGCATTTTATGACAACAATAAATTATCACTTATACTACTGAAAATCGAAATGGGATAAAAAAACAAATTTCAAGCATACTATTCTGTCAATGTCAAATCAGTATCATTAACATTAATATTGGTTAACATTACCATTAACATTAACATTTCCATTGACATTAACATTAATATTAACACTATTGTGAACGGGCAGTTATAAATGTGTCATTTACATTCTTACACTTGCTATTTTGTTTTCAGAATTACGGAAGATTTATATCTTTATGAGATTTGATATCATTCTACATACCATCATAAGGTTCAAATTCTTGCGACTGCGTGCAATTATTTTTAATGATGTGCTTTCCTTTCCTGATCCAAGATTGTTCAAGGAACTGCACTTCACAAATTAATGGTTCCACTGATAAATCAATCGGGCAAATTCTACTATCAGAGTCATTCTTGCATATGGTTTGGGCCACATCTATTACCAAAATATATTTCATTCCAGCAACCACCTGTTTAATTAAAAATATTTTATACTTTTGGAAAAAGTGACAAGAAAACACTTACTTGTTGTTGTAGCTTTCTAATATAGATAATTATGTGCTTATACTTTCTTTCGCTTTCGATGTGTCTTAAAGCGGTCAAAAGTAGTTCATAGGCAATTTTATCAGTTTTATTCAAGAATTGGGGGCAACCTGGACAAGAAACATCCTCGTTTGGAACTGTTACGGAATCCGTTTTTTCTTGTTCAAGCTGCAATGCCTTGTTACTTAATTTCAATTAAAAAAAATCTTTTGTAAATTTGGGAATATAGTTCTTTGCTTTTTCTATTTAAATATACTATGGTTTAAATATATATTATAAAAACCAGCATGGAATACCAGCAAACTAATATTGATCGGTACCTTAAAATTTCCAAATCCTCCTCTTATGGGGACACATGAAGAATACAAAATATACAAAACGAAACTACAAGAAAATAAAAGAATAATGACTGTTTCTTCTACTTTCAGATTACTTTTTATTATGCTAAGAACGAAAAGCTCTTACTTATTAGATTATTAGTTTTTAATGGCAAATGTCGAAAATCAGATTTATTTGTTTATGTGAATTTTTTCAATACATTTTAAAACTTTAAAGCGAGTTTTACACCTACAATTTCTTGGTCAATTTAATTGATTAATTCCCTTAATTTCTTCAAGGTTAAATTTGGTTTTACCTTTATCACGGATTTGACTAAATTTTCTACAAAGTCAATAACAAATGAAGACATAAGTGGATAAAGGTGTCATGCCACATTTTTCAAAAAAATGATCTAATGTAGTTTTTGAGAACTGCATGTATTAATTTAGACCGAAGTTAAAAGAAGTCCTCTAGTTTCGTTGTCTCCTGGGAATTTTTAGATGCTAAATGTGGCATATCACATGTAGTGTACACGTTACTTAAAAACTTTAATGTCAATTTACTCAAAAAATTCAAAATGTGACATAACACCTTTATCGACTTATGTCTTCAAATATCTCCGTTACTCACTTAAAAATGGTTCCGACAGTTTGCGGTTATAGTTAAAGCCGCTGCACAATTGATCCGTAACAGGAACAGTAGCAGTAACAGCAACGGTGACATCAACGTCAATGTGCCAAATTATTATTGAATTAATTGTGTCACCGTGGCACATTCTACGTGGCATTTATTATTTTGTAGTCACACAACAATAAGAATTTTTCTGACAAATTCAGTAAATTTTAGTGTTGGAAATTGTTAAAACCCCATATTACCAATTTTACTTTTCGTCAATGAATTAATTGTGCCGCCACGGCACATTGATGTCAACGTTGATGCTACTGCTACTGTTCCTGTTACTGATCAATTGGTCAGCAGCCTTTACCTTCATAATTTTCATTTTTTTTTTCATATTTATTAAAAAAACGAACACGTTCTAATTCGTCAATAACTTGACCAAGTTCTTGTTCATTTATTAGACATCCAAGTTTTACTATTACATTTGTCAATTTACTTGACAAAACTACTTGATCAACTAATTTGACCAAGAAATTGTAGGTGTAATATTAGCATAACATTTTTGAGTAAAGAATAAAAATACCTTTCATATGCATACTTCAAACCCTTATTTCCAATTAAAAAATTTATGGATTACATCTGTCACTCAAGAACTACTTTAAAAGATTGATCTTGAGGATGAAATTTTAATGTTGTCATTTTGAAATCTACCTATTTATTTACGTGTCTCTGAATTTTTAATAAACATGCAAAATACTAAATTAATTTTATTTCGCTGTTCCACATAGTATGTAGTACATACAAGATGTCAAATACTTGGTAAAACGCAAATGAAATATGGGGAAATAATGGAAGAAATTGCCATCAAAAAAGTTATGCACAGGGTTGTATAGGTAAATCGTTCAAAATCCCGAATGTCGTAACAACCCCGGACTGTCTAAATCTGAAAAAATACACAAAACCCTTATCGACCTGATCTCCCTTTGGAAAATATTTTCAACTTTGCAGCACATTCGGTTGTATCGGAAATAGGTGACAACTTCGTTATTTCAGATAGAACCTCTCAATTTTTAAGCATTTTTGGATTTCTCGTCAAATTTTAAAACTAATTTATGTAAGAGATGTCTTATCTCTAAAATTTTTCGTTTCCTATTTATTCCAGAAAATTCGATAATTTTAAGCTGCACGGATCCACGAAAATCGGTGATGTGCCCTAAACCACTACAAACTTCGGAATCGGTAGTCTGGGGTTCCAAAATGACTTAACAAACTACGATTCGACGTATTTTCATTTAAAAAAAGTCTTTCACAATCCCCGAAATATGCGTCCGTGCGCATGATTTATATTTAATTATTTGCTTATTTCAAACGAAATGCCTTAATTTTCTCGCTGGCATCATATTTGAGTTTCAAAATAAAAATTAAAGAAAAAAAACAAGAAAAGAACATTAAAAATATTAAAACTTAAAAAAAAATAATAAAAAGTGATAGATTTTTAAACCCTGGGCGATTATTTATTGTTAAAAATTAAAAAACTAAGTACAGGTCCGAAATAGGAATTTTCTTGATTAAGGCCAAAAAAAAGACTAAAATGAAATTAAACTATAATGTGTTACACATCGTTGAATTCAGAATAAAAAGGACTTTAAGAATCTGATTTCAGAATATCAGGGCCGTATTTAAAAAAATGAAGTTGGTATTGACTCCGCAAAGACGAAACATTGAATTAAAAAACTAAAAATGCCACTTTAAAGGGCATTAAAGGTTGCCGTAGAGAAGTGACATCGATTTTTGGTCTAGGTCCAATATTAACGTCAAATAAAAATAATATGTAAAATGCAAAACTTCCATTTTTTTTTAAATATTTTAAAAACCAAAAATGTTTTTAAGAGTTTCTAAACTCCATTTTCTGAGGCCTTTGATTACGTAATTTTTCTCTTATTTAACCAAATCTATATCTCTCACCGTTTCCAAGATCCCCATAGGTAGCCCTCCTTATCTTGGACACAGTGTATATGTGATTATTTTACAAACTATAATTTTATATTTTAAATTCCTTATATTTTACAATTCATCTAAGCGAATTCATTGAAGACGAACGTACAACTTAAAATCCTATACCTCTATAAATAATGCTCAGATCTTTATACAATTTTCAGGAAACATTTTTCAAGTATTCAAGTCCTTTCAGAAAGTGCAATTTAAAAAAAAATCTATTTTTTGAAATTTCTAATTGTATCTAACCCCTTAAGTAATGATCTCCATACAACTTCAAAATCTCTTGAAAAAATTTTCTATAGCCCTTTGTGTCATTTGAGACGGAATTAATTTCTTGCGTTATAGCCTCTTTGTAGGCATCCAAATTTAGGGGACAAAGTTCATACATACTGGCTTTAAGACAGTTATTCAGAAATAAATAAGAAAACTTTGGGAAGAACACGAATAAATCACCATATGGTTTCATCAAGATGGAGCAATATCTCACACATCTCGACATTTACTCAAAGATTGAGAGAAAATTCCTGGCAATCTTATTTCTTTACGGGGTAATATAAGATAGCTGCGATATCACTTTTATCCAATTTGAGCCTATGGAATTTTTTCCTGTACGGCTATCTTAAAAAGCAGAATGTACGAACATCGTCTCCGAACCTTGGATGTCTTGAAAGAAGAGGTAACGCAGGAATTTGCCGACAATTGAAAAAGCCGGAAGATTTATAAAAAGTTTTTTAAAACAATTAGAGGTTGCATTTATAATGGAAGTCAAATAAGTAGAAAACAATTATAACAAAAACTAAATGTAAACATTAGGGTGTTTCATTTGAGAGCAACATTTTTTTTTCTTCTATTCGAAATTTGTATAACATATGCAAAAATAAAAATATGAAAATAAAATTATTTCGAAATTTTAATTTTAAAAAGTCGTTCATCGATTTTTATTTTTCCTTTAATTCCTACTTATTTTTTTTAATACTATAATAGTATTATTTCTCTTTATTTAAATACTTATTGTTGTTATGATAATGTTAACATATTATGTTAAATGACAATTTTATAGATAATGTAATTTTATGCAAAATGCTAAATAATTAATAGTTTCGAAGGTATAAACATTGCTTGTATTTTTTAATTAAAAATTGAAAATAATGAAATGCCTGGGTTATTCTTATGGGCAAATATTTTATAAATGCTAGTTAAACACTACAATCGCGAGATGACGCACCACGCTCAAATATGTAGCGTTATCTTTTGACAGTCGACGTATGCAGAGCGCTGCAATTGGTGGACGCTCTGAAAACGTCGGTTTTAACTTTTCAATTTTTTGTTTTTTTTTTGGTTTCTAACATTTTTATTTATGTAACGTTAGTAACTTTAATGTTTGTATTCGAGTAATATAAATAGTGATTAAATCTTAATTATATTTTTTTTACCAATAAAACTTCATGAATGAAAGAAAATGCATTATGCATTTTCAAAATCTATGATAGATTTTGCAAGGATCTGAATGTAAGTATTGTAGTTTAGATTAAAATTATTTAAATTAATATCTCGTAAGATAAAATTATACAAAAATTGGTATATTTATCACTTTTCTGATTTATGTTGTTCAACAGTAAAAATTTAAGGGTATAATATAATAAATAAGCAAAAAATATTAATAATCACAATAAAAAATAAAGGTAAATAAAAAACATTAATTAATTTTTTTTCTAATTTTTATTAATAAATCATTTTACTCTTGTTGCATTATATTTTTGAATCTTAGAAATTGAAACATTAACAAAACAAGTAAAAAGAAAAAGCGTAACATGTTATTTCTTCTCTATTTTTGCATAAATTTACCATACTTGTCGGTTTTGACAATTGAGTGATATAATTTAAAATAGGTATAATAACACAATGGTATTTTAGATATTTAAGATTCAGATTAAGAACATTGACCGTTTGGATATGAAATAAAAGGCAATACAAAAGGTAGGAAAATAGTACAGAATATGTCATTGCCACTTTGCAACCGATACTTTATATTTATGTGGGATCCAGACATAGATCACATCTGAAAGTGGATGCCATTCCAACCTATTTTTTTTACCTAATTATGAAAGTAAGTTATTTAAAAAATAAGAAATTTCCTTGTTTTGTAAAAATAATATAACATTGTAATACGTATTACAATTTGGAAAATCAGGTTTAGTCAACTGAATTATATTTTATTTATTTTTGCAGATATTTCTGTAAGTCCTAGAAAGAATGAAATGTTACCGGAAATTGATAAAGTGACTCTGTCAACCAGTGGTATTTGCAATATGAATTTGTATTATTAACTTACATGAATGTAGAATTTTTATACAGGGTCCTGTATTATTTTGCGTCAAGCTTCCATAGCTCACATATTACTCAAGATAGGAATTTTGTTTTTGTGCAGGCTTATACAGCACATAAGGAAGTATTTTTAGAAATTCTTTTCTATAGTACAGGGTTCGCCATAAAAGTGTGACAGTAACAAATTAGGGTTTTTAGATAGAACCCCCCTATTTTTTTAACACTTTCTAATTTATTATCAAATTGTAAGACCAGTTTATATAGAGTTTTTTAGGTTTAAAATTTACCTTTTCTGAATTATTCTGAAAAATTTGAAAATTTTGACAGTTACAGGATCCCACGGAAATTGGTGTTGCGCCTCAACCGCTGCGAATTTCGAATTCGATTTTCTTGGTCTAAAAGAGGATTTAATAAACTATGTTTTGACGCCTTTTTAGTTAAAAAAAGTCTTTCACAGTCCCCGAAATATGCCTCCGAATTGCATGATTTCAAACGTCAATAACTTGTTTATTTCAAATGGAATGCCTCAATTTTTTCGACGGCATGGTGTTTACAATTTAATAATAAAAAAATAAATAAAAAGAAAAAATGAAAACAAAGAACTATCCTAAAGTAATTAAAAAAAAATCTAAAGTTATTAGTTATTAGTAGTTTCTCTAAAGTTATTAGTAATTGCATATTATAATTGTTTTCACTCCTGAGAAACTTTTATGGAAACACAAGTATGTTTATATAAAATTTACTTAATAATTTCAATGTTTTCTTATTTGATGTGTATTAATTTATTCAAATAAAAGTTATATTACCTACTAAGCAATTTCACTATTTCCCATTTGAATATATTATATCAAATAAATGAAAATAAATACGAATATTCTAGTTCAAATTTCCCGCTACTCGCAGTAGTTTAGACTCCAATCGTAGGAGGACACGTTAAATAAATTTAATATGGAATATAACGATTGAAGGCAACTTTGCTACAACTTCTTTATTCAAGATTTTTCAGAAAAGGTCATTTTGTTCATGACAAATTAATTTTTGGTATAAAGAAAATGGTCAAATTCCAGACTTTATGACCTCAATATCTCGAAAATTGTCCGTTTTCTAATTTTGTGCCAATGAGAACTTTTGATCAGGACACCATAGAGTATAATATATTACGAGTATAGCCATTTTGACCGGGACTTAAAACTCATAAGGTTTGTCCTTTAATAGATTTTTTGGTCAAGACTACGGTGTATTGAACCAGTTTTCTAAAGGTTATTTACATAAACATTTTTCTAATGTTTAGAACAAGTTGTAAACCAAAATGTTTAGGGTTGTCAATATATGAAGATCTATCCTATCATTTTCAAAACCCATTAATTGAAAGTAATGATCTCAGATTGTAAAAAACTAAAAGAAATAAAACATTTGAACAATAACTAGTTAATTTAAAATTACATTACAGAGTGTAATTTTTGATTGAGCAATTTTTTTTATATTGCTTGATTTATTTTTTATTATCTTTTGAAGATATGTATATGATTATGTTTGTAACTATAATGTTATATTAGTGTTCAGAATCAGATATTACAATGGAATTAACATTTTGATAAATTTAAGTTTTACTAAGTAATAAAATAAGTAGGTAAAAATAAAAAAAGTAATAAAACGTTTCTTTTTTAATTATAAATTGTTTTGTTTTAGTTTTTAAATAGTTAAGTTTGGCTAGTCTTTCATTCTTCACGAGTAACGGCTCTCAGTTCCACTAGGGCGAGAGGAGCATTATTTCGCTGCTTTATGCATGTGTTAAAAATATCCCAAGCATGTTCAATAACTCATGTCAGGAGACTTGATTGGCCACAATAATATAGTTTTTCCGGCCTTTAAAGGGAAATGTTGTACTGTTGCGGTTAAATAAAGGAGAGCGTTGCCATTCATTGAAACACATTCGTCACCTATGGCCCCTCGAAATAAACACACAATAGGTTGCAAGACAAGTAATTTTTCTTCTCGAAACTAGTACAGGTGTTGGTAAACTCTTTATAATGTTACCCCAATACATAATACCTTCGTCTTAGAAAAGATACGGATTTGAATCATTTCTCGACGGGCTTGTTGTTCAACAATTTTCCAAAGCATTGTTTCATCACATGAATAAGAAATCAGATCAATTAATGCCTCTTCAGAGAATATCATATTGCTCGAATTGGGATTATGATGCATCATTTCTTGTACCCATTGCAATCTAAGATTTTTGTTGAACAAACTGCTTGAGAACATGTAAGAGGCTCTTGCTACAAATTTACCACATTCAGTCTACATATTGTTATTTGCTGTACAACATTTGTTCCTTCAAAACTAGTAAACTCCCTGAATATGTCATTGAAATATGAATCTTGATTAAAACTATTGATTATGTTATGAAATTTTGTTACTAATTCATTTTTTAGTATAGACTAATGACATGTATGACGTTTTGGAGACTAAACGTAATCCCAGCACAAACTACTTTGTTTTTAAATGTCACTGTGCAAATAACATCGAATTTTATTCCAGAAAAAAGACGTTTCACGAGGAAGATTTAACGGCTTCACATAGTTACTGATTGTTGTTGAAGTTTATTGTAAACATGTTCTAGCCCAAAAAAGTTGTGAAGATTTAAACGCCTTAAAAGTGGTGATTTTGATATGAAAGATAAGGAGCGTTCTGGATAGCTGAAGAAGTTGAAAGATGCAGATTTGCAAGTATAATTGGATGAAAACTCCACTCAAAAGTTGAAACAATTGGTAGAAGCATTAAATGTCATCCAAACCATTATTTTCGAACGTCTATTCGCATTGGAAAAAATCCAGAAGAAAGGAAAATGAGATCCATATGAATTGAAGGAGTGCGACATTGAAAGGCGAAAAATCATTTATTACCTACCTTAATACTTAATATTGCCTGTGAGAAGAAAAAGAAAAGATTTTTTAGAGATATTTTTTTAGAGATTTTTAAAGATATATCGAGTCGTGACAGTTTATGAAAAATGGATCTGTTTTGACACACCAAAACGCAAAATGTCATTCTTCAACATCACAGTAGGCAATACAGGGTGTAACATAAGTGATGATTTTAACTTTAAGGGGTGATTTCTTGTTATATTTTAAGAAAAAATATTCATATAGTGTGTATTCATATGTACTAACATGTATCATTTTCGAGATACAGGATATCAAAGTTTTATTAAAAAATCGTATTTTTTATTAATTATTCAAAAATCGTTGCACCAATTTTAATGAAACTCAGCAAGTTTGTTAGCATTAATAAGAGGCTACTTACAAAAGAATAGTTCTGATCAAAAATACAATAAACACTTTTTCCTAACTCATTTTTATATATTTTTATTTATTATGATTAATATTTTATATTGTTTTATCTAAAATAAAGGTTTTTAAACATACTCAACTTTTTGATTTCATTTCATTTTCAATATAAATGGTTTATCTTTACATCTAAATATTCCGTTAATTCTACAAATATGTTATTATTTTCGTATTCAGTAGACCAGAATTACTCACATTCGAAAACTAAATCCTACGCTGGTTCGTTTCCAGAATCACTGTTCCGTCGTATTATTACAGTAAACTCATTTAACATTAAGAATTGAAAAATAAAACTAGCAGAGTCATTTGTAAAAATTTTAACGTAATATCGATGACGAAACATTTAAAAAATGTAACGTATGGGGTGATCTAGTAAATTTATCGTAAATAATCCTCCACTATTAAATTCTTAATATCTAATTATGAATTTTTTGGGAAGTATATCATTTAGAATAAAATTTTCTGAATTTCAAAAAAATTAACTTACCTTATTTTGTACAGTTAATGAGTTAGCGTTACTCTCTACTGTTAGCACAATGAAAATTAATATATGTATTACTATCAACGATTTTAACACTGCCATGATGACCATTCACAGTAGAGCTCGCTAACGAAATGAACAAAAATCTACTCGCCAATTTATATATTTATTTATTTTTATGGATAATGGATGTATGACGGTGACTGTGTGTGATGTATATGGAGCTATAGTATAGGTGTCAGAACAGTTGATTATCGTCATTTTATTTATTTTCTTCTCCTATTGGTCCACAGATCTTACATACATAAATAGCGCACTCCCCATTACGACCACGTGCGGTATTATTTCTGAACATCTAAAAGATAAAGATATTGTTTCTGTCCTCTTCTCTCCTTCATCCAGTTACACTAGTTTGTAATGCGCATGTTCATGCATAAGTTATGACGATTATAGGTCAGTTTCGAAATTTGATATTCGATATTCGCGCCGAGAATGCGCATTACAGACTAGTGTACCTGGATGAAGGAGAAAAAGACAGAAATAATATCTTTGTTCTTTAGATGTTCAGACTCGAGTTGCGTCGCAATGGCCTATCCATCTACGTAAGATCTATGTAGTGGTCGCATTGGAGTAAAGGACAAATGAATTATGTATATGGACATGTAGAAATAAATTGAGACGTTTCTCGTCAAACGTCAAAAAAAAAACTTCATTAGTCCAAAAAACAGAATTTTTATGATAAACGATACAAATTACCTACAAAAATTTAAAGATCCAAAAAAAACGCTGGAGCTTTTTTCTTGCTATTTTTTTTTAATAAATTTGTATGTACAGGATAACCAAAAGTTAAGTTACGAGTAAATTTTGTATTTCTCAAAATGAAAACACAAATCTTAACTGAGGCCAATATTTTATATACATATATATTTTTATTTTTAGAAAAAATAAAAATCGACATGTCCGAGCGTTTTTTGTATCTTTAAGTTTTTGTAGATAATTTGTATCGTTTATCATAAAAATTCTGTTTTATGGACTAATGAGGTTTTTCCGAGAAACATCACAATTGATGAGGTATGAGCTCTCTCATTGGACTTCATAATGCATCAGTTCATATGCATTTTGTGAATGAACAGAGTATTTCATGTTTTCTCTGGAAAAATTTAGTTAGATAAGCCGTCACGTAATACCGATTTGTTAATTTTACGATTAAAAATGATTTATTCGAAATATTATTATTCCAACGTGCGGTGATTTCCCATAATGTGCTCTGATGACCACTTTTAAGTTTACACGTTTTTGTTTTTGATTTGTCGGATTTAACACTAGAAATCTACTTGATCTTCTTTTAACAATGCGAGAAACAAGGGACTTTTTTTTTAACTGGCACATCCTTCATCATTATTCTGCAAAAACAATCACTAATTACCAATAATGAATTCTGATCAGTGCTAACAAAGTCAATACAGTTTTACTGAAACCAGTACATTGAAAAGAATTACAATATGTCAATATCCCAATTAGCAATTCAGTAAATTCTTGTTTTTTTCTTATAAATTTAATTTTCCCGTTTATAAACTTTAAAATATCCTCACAATTGAAAAGAATTAAATACTTGTTAATTTTTAGATAAGGTAGTAAGAGTAAGATTAGGTATACAATCCAAACTTAAGCGCCACTCGCTGTCAATTATCTACTGTGTCTTCATTGGTCGGGAATAAACCATATTATTTATTCTATTGAATTTTACGCCATCTACGTCAAGTTTGATACAGAATTGCTAACCGTGGGGTAATTACTGTATAGGGTAAACTACCCAGTTATTGGACACTTAGAGACTTTTTTCTTTTTCTATAGATGTTGAGACTTTATTACACACCAATAAGGCAGATAAAAATTCTATTGTGATATAATGGATGTCCACTTCGCGTATATTTGCTTTGTATCTCATGCATTATTGCAGAAAACAAAAGTTCTAATAAAAAATGATTGGTTGAAAGAGCTAAACATTTTAAAAACATTTGCAAGAATACAGGGTAAGTCAGAAGTCGGAAGATGCTACCAACTTTGTTATTTTAAATGGAACGCCCCATTTTTAATGGTATTTTCGAATTTCTCTGTTGCATTGGGGGTATCCGTAGAATCTTCTGACTGCTAATATTCGAAATGTCAGATGATATAAAATTTTTCGGATTGAAGATGGTTCCCCTAAATTTGTTCTGCGAGAAAACGAACTTTCGTTCATCGACTTTTAATTAGCAATTCTCAATTTCGATTATGGTTGGGTTGGAAATTATTGCTAATCCATTATTGAGGAATGAAAAAATATGATGGTGCGGTCCTTTGGATTAACTACTAATTTGTTAGCATCAATTCGTTGAATAAATGTTCTTGTCAATTTCGCTGGTGTGGTTCTTCA